>VDFB02094438.1:245998-263601 GCA_007258455.2 Sequoia sempervirens
TGATTGATAGGCTGATTGTAAAACATTTATAACTTTCAAGCGGTATCATATTTTTTGAATCCAAAACATGCGTCACATTCTATGCTTTGCATACTATAGGATTAAAAAAAAAAATGAATTTCATGAAATTTTGACCAAGTTAAGGTGGTCAGACATACGAGTTTTTATATTTTTAAAAAGTTGTAATAAAAAATTCATAATTAATTATTTACATGGAAAAAATTACAAAAAAATATGTGTCACATCCGGACATGAGTCATCTACTTACATCTAAAATCTCATAAAAAAATATTATCATTTTATTATGGTTAGGGTGGTCAGACAAACACCTACTTCTGAATTTTTTCCTAAAATTTAAGTAATACTACATTGAAATTTTAAATTTTCACCAAATAGATTTTGTTTTTTAAAAAATAAACCTGGTAGTTTAGAAACTACATTCAATTTCCCACGGAATCTATTCTTACATGTTTTTGAAATAATATAGATAACTTATTCAAATTTTTACATCAAGTTGCCTAACTCTAATTGTTCTGAATTTTCATTGCCACTTAAGGGCTTGTTTGGCATACCATGATCCTGCACATACCCTTCTAATATACCTATGGAATTTCCAATTCCAATCGAAGGTAGCTCAAAGGACCTGGACCAACTGACGAGGACTTTAAAAGCCTCCTACACTTCGGGCTCTGCAAGACCCGGGAGGGTGATCCCTTAATGTGTTTACAACCTCTGCACCATTATTATAAACACCATTAACAATAGCAGATGATCTTACTTAATAGCTCAACACGATAAGATAATATCAACTAGAGTTGGCTGTTCATAGACAATATCAACTATTTAGAGCGTGAGATAACTAAACACAATCCATTGTATAAGATAGTCAATGATTTACAATTTGTAGCAAGCTCTAGGCAAAGACAAACAAATATTGAACTACACTAATAATTACAACTTAGATCAGTGCCATATATCCATTGCAGGAGTCAAATTCATAAGCATCTAGAGGTTTATAACAGATTTAATACATCACATATAAGATCCCTGACAATATTGCATTACAATTTCATCAGTATGCATTCTAACCCATGACTACTTATCAAATCCTTATACAACACATATCCGCCTATAATCCCATTCAAGCATTTTGATTAATTCCTTGAATTAAAGCTAAAATAGAATCATACACACCACAATAGTGAGATGGATAAAACAACCCTTAGTTATTTCATTCAAAGTTCAAATATGCATGTACAATGGAGAGACATGAGCTCGAATTTTCATTTCAACTCAAATGCTAGTACTGTTATACAACATTAAATCTCTATGAACTCAAAACCTGTTACATAATGACTCAAAACCTAAATTGCATTTCTCTAAAACCATCGGATATGCAGAACATATCTGCTTATAATCCCATTCAAGCATTTTAATTAATTCCTTGAATTAAAGCTAAAATAGAATCATACACACTACAACAGTGAGCTGAATGAAACAACCCTTAGTTATTTTATTCAAAGTTCAGATATGCACATATAATGGAGAGAGACGAGCTTGAAATTATCATTTCGATTCAAATGCTAATACTGTTATGCAACATTAAATCCTCATGAACTTAAAACCTATCACAGAGTGACTCAGAACCTAAATTGAATTTCTCTCTAAAACCATTGATCTTTACAATCAGCTCTGCAACTTCACCTAGACTTGATCAAAATTATCTAACTTGCTAACCCGTACTTCTGGCCTTGAAATCCTTCTTATATAAAAATGAAGGAGCAAACAAGCTTCAGACCATAAATTACACACGTCACCAGCCGATTAGAGCACCTAATGATATTCCAAAATTTGTTACAACTGCAATCATCCTGGAGCATATTCTCGTTCATCATGTCGGCGGAGGAAGGTTGATGCAATAACAAAAAACCATGTGAAACCCATGCCAAGAAAGCCATCAACACAAAACTGGAATTGTTGTAACTGCAACATTTGATTTGCCACCTATCGGTAACCCACTCTTTTTACTCATCATCATTCAAATACTTAGCCACCCACCTCTGGTATTCTTTGTCAATTGGCCAGTCAAAATTAATCACCTCACTTACCTTTGTACTATAAGGCATATACTTTATCGCTACCTGATTAGCATCTCTTTCAAAAGATTCCAAAAATGAGCCGGTACCAATAATATTATCCATACAATTCACCAACAAATCATAATCTGAGTCATCACAAATTAATTTAATTTGATTATTTATGACCTTACTCGCTTGATCCAGCCATTGTTGGAGTGTTCTGATTTCCCCCTTCTCATCAATTATATCAAGTAACAATGTGTTACCCCAATCTTTGAAATTCTTTATCAACTCCCTAATCTTCCTACTTAAATCATTTGGTAAGGTCTGAAAACCTTGCAATGATTTCACTAATATATAAGTAGGCTTCAATGATTGGGGCATGTTATTTACATCAAACCTTGAGGCTTTATTCATAATATCTAGATCATTTTCCCTAGGGATCCAATTTTCAATTATTGGAATCACTATCCCCTGATCCCTATCAATATTCTTGATTGCTTCAAATAGCAAAGAATACAAAGAATGTATAGAGGGAAATTTATTATCTACCCTTTCATTTAAATGCTCCAAAACAGTAGTAACAATTTCTTTTTCTTTTGAAAGAAAACCCTCCTCTTTTACCCTTAATGATGTCTATAATTCATCAATTTTCTGTATGAGCTTCCTCTTTGTTGGATCAACAGAGCACTCTGTTTCTTCATCAATTTGTTCTAGAGGAGGGGTGAGAGCGGGATTTTGAATAGGAGACCCTGGTATAGAAACATTTGGAGAAGTAGGAGGCATTGACCCTATTGTGGGAGGTAATGTGCTGGTTCCTGGAGCACTAGATGTTTCCCCAATATCTCTATACTTGAACCTTTCCACTTCAGTTTGTAGCTCAACATTCCTCTATTGCATTTTATTATATTATTCAATTAAAATGTTATACTTCTCCATTAGGCTCTTTCTTTCAGCCTCCTCCCTTTCAGCAGTCTTTTGGGACAACTTGGCCACATTCACAGTTAAATTAGTGGCTTCGGTGGTTGAAGTCTTTGAAGCCCTCTTTATTATTAATCCTCCTTTGAAATTTGGATTAATATCAGCAATGTCTGGCTTTCTTCCTTGTGGAGCCAATGTCCAAATTGCTAAGGTCTCATATTCTTCACTGAAGGCAGAGTTTTGCAATGCTTCCTTAACTTCTTCTTCAGAATCCTGAAAAGGATTCTTGGACTTCATAATGGCATTGAAAGCCACCATATTTGTGAAGTCCCATTCAGGAAAAATCAAAACACCAGCCTGACTCACAAGTTGTCTCCCTTCTTCAGGAGTGATGTTTTTGAACTCTTCCATTAGTTCAACTTTTACTTCTTCATCATTCTCCTGATCTAACCTATTGGGCCTTAGTTCTCTTCTCTCCTTGCATTTATTTTGATATTCCTCAAATTTCATCCTCCATGCCAATTGCAAGAATACAAGAGTCTTTACAAATGCATTGTCATCTAAGAACTCCTTGCAAGCCTTCATTCTTGCATCCTGCACACTCTTACCCTTCATATCCAAATCGGATAGAACCAATTCAGCTGACCTAGGAGGGGAAGGCATACCAACCTGCATGTCCTGATTAGTAACAATAATTTCATCTGTCAGATCCTCAAGTGGGTGATCGATTCTTTTCCTCTTAGGACATGGCTTAGATGGTGGTGATGGGGGACTGTGCTCTGGTGAAGACTATAATTCAATGATCTTGACTGCCCCAGGTACTTTGAATTTTGGACTTGGTTGTGGTGGCACCTTCATTATTTGCTTCCCCTTTCTATCTACTTCTTCCTCATCACTGCTAGTATCCCTTTTCCTCCTATAGATGGGCCACCTTTTTGTAGGTTGATATACTAACCTTATTTCAATTGGCCTATCACTTTGTCCTTGCATATCCAGACTTAGCCTTAAATTTATCCTTTTGGTTGTCAAGGTGTCCATAATCTCCTTAAATTTTTTCATCAGAAAATCAATTTTCTTATGGTATGGAGTGAATTCCACTAGTGGATAATAATTCGGATCCATTTCATACACAATATCTAGTAGCTTACTATAAGCTATCCATTTCTCCTTGTTCAATTCCTGCTTATTTAAATCAAATTCATTTTTGATCAGGTCCTCAGGGAAATTGAACTCATGTGCAAACTTTCCACCTTTTATTCTTTGTCTGAAAAGAGCAAATAAACCTTCAGGATCATGTTGTTGCCTTGGACCAAATCTCAAATGGTAATCAACAAAGAATTTATCAAAATGTGTCCAACCTCCCTTTGAAAATGTAAAGTCAGACACTACTGTATAATTAGGGAATAATGTTCCCTTCCCCTTTCCAGTAAGGTTGTCTTCATGAATACAACCCATCTGCCACATAACTTCTGCAAACCCTAGTCTTGGTGGCACATTGTATGGCAGTATGCAAGGGGTTCCTTGAAATCCATATATTCTCAGGATATTGCTGACTGGATATGGGATAATGTCACCCTAGTTATGTAAAACCCTCAATTCTGGTTTCCTCTCCTTTGGCCTAAAAAAATTATGCACTTCCTCAGGGATCCTAGGTACATTTACCATCAATCTAGCCCTTAATATTGAAGCAAAACAATTATCAAATTGCACATAACTAGTGTTTTCCTTATTACAGGACAGATCTGCAACCCATATATGTACTGGAAATCTTTCTCCATCAACTAATTGCCTTAAGTTCATCTTCTCATTAAAGAAATCAGCATTCCTAAACAGGAACATATGCATCAACATTGAACACCAAAAGAATTGAGTACCAATATCACCTTTCTGCAGCTTCAACAACCCTTCATCTCCACCAAAAAAAGAAGCAAAGTCATATGTTACAAAGAAGTTAAGGTGTTGTATTTGCACCCCCATGAATATGTATGCAATTGGCATTACTGTACCAGGACTGAAACCCAAAATATGACATAGTGAATAGAAAGAATCCAAAAAAGGATTTGCAAAATAATTCAATCTGAAGGGTTCCTAGTCACTAGGGCTGATGTGAAATTGTGAACCTCCTTCCTTAACTAGATGAGGTGGAAGCAAGTTAACCCTAAAAGGAGATTTTAGTTTTGTATACTCTTGCTTCATTTCCTCAAAATTAATAGAAACCAAGTCATCACTCGGCTCACTCAAATCAAAAGTCTGTTGGATAACATCTCTGTTAATTTCTAATAGAACCCCTCCATCATTATCTCTAATTACCCATGTGATGGGGTCATATCTCATGGCCACTACCCTAAGTAAGTCCACATTAGGGAACACATTTGGTATAACCAGCTTACCCATGTCATACATCCATCCATTTGAGAAAGGGTGAGGAAAATTTCTCTTTCCATACCATAATCTGAACATCTCTAAGCCAGTGAGTGGAACCCTAGCATCAACAATGTTGGAACTATTATACACCAACCCCTCCCCTAGCATTTTCCCTCACAATAACAATACACTCTTCCTTCTATCATTTGTTGACAATGGAAATTGATCTAGGAAATCATTGTACAAGCTTCTTTTTAAATACTCAATGTGGCCAGAGTGTTGCTTGGGTGGTGCCATTTTAGACAAACTAGGGCTTCACTACAATGTTACACTTCAAGTGGCTATGATTAAGCAAAGATAGGAAATTACAGAGTAAAAATACTGTAATTCCTCACAATTTATGATTAAACTATAGCCCTAACAAAAGATTTTAATGAGCTCAGTGACATGCATAGCAGACCCCCCTTCCCAAATTTAGGTGCAAAATGACTGGGAAACAGAGAAAATAAAATCACGACTTTTTTTGCACAAACTCCAATTTCTGGTTGCAGCTGCTCGCAATTTCACCTTTGGCTCTACAACTATTTTTTACAAAATACTTGGATGCCTTGTGATACAAATGAAGTAAGTAAATTGATTTTATGTCGATCAAATCTTGCCAATGATGTCTCATCCACCATTAAAGCTCACTCGTGGGCTGCACGAATGGCTCCAACAACATTTGATACAAATTTAAATTTGAACTGTTGATCCTCCAGTTTGATCAAATCATCAATGACCACATTCAAAACAGGTTGACATAATCGCCAACACGACAGTAAGGGGCCCACCATGCCATAAGCCGCAAATGAAAACCATGTGGTGGTTGCCCATGATACCACAATCCCTCGATTTACCATCGCAGGATAGCGGGCAACCGTTGATCCTTCTCATCAGAGATCCTGCTCCTTCAAAAATGGTCGTCGTCCTTTCCGTTAACTGTCGAGCAGCTTTTCCCTCAAAATTATAACATTCACGTTGAAATAAAGTATGTGCATCTCACAAGAACTTTAGTAATCTGCCCCTTAACACATTTAGAATCGGCTAATGCTTCCTTCACTCTTTAGACCTCATCGGATGAGACACGTGGCAAGCACCTGTGATATCGCGATCCTATAATTCTTGATCGCGGGATGGCAGTCATTGTTGATCTACAGGAAATAGATCAATGACAGCGCTTATTCAACCCTCTACAAAATAAAATCATTGACGACCACCTTCAAAACAAGCTGACACAATTGCCAATGGCGATGAGGGGCCCACCTTACCATACACTACCAAGGAAATCCACTTGGCGGTTGCCCATGACAGCACAATCCTGAAACTTCTGATCGCGCGATGGCAGGCAACAGTTGATCCTGAGCATCAATGATCTCGTTCCTTTAACACAGTCGCCAGCCATGTCATTAACCTTTGAACAGCTTTTCTAGCGAGATTATAACATATCTGTCGATTTAGAACATGTGCATCTCGAGAACACTTTAGTAATCCACCCCTTAATACATTTAAAGTTGGCTAGTGTTTCCTTTACTCTTTAGGCTTCATCGGATGAGACACATGGCGCTCGCTTGTGATTTCGTAATCAACCCAAGCACCATTGCGGGATGGCGGGGAACAACTCAGATCAAATGGAAGTTGGTTAGCGATAGCGCAAATTTGATCCCCCAGATAGGACACGTGGCGCCCGCCTGTGGTTTCGTGATCCTTCAATTCCCGATCACGGGATGGCGAGCACCGTTGATATCTGTAGGAAATAGATCAACGACAGCACTAAATCAACCCTTGCAAAATAAAACATTCATTAACAGGAGAAGTGGGCATTACTAGGCAGACGACAAATAAAAAAATTATATTTATAGAAGAAAAATTAAATAAATTTATAATTTATTTTATAATTAACATAGAATAATTTCACAATATCACTTAACCAATCAAGAAAAAATTAATCATTACTATGCAACATTATTCTCACATCAAACTAACAAATAAACATTGATTTTTATTTTTATTTTTTTATATTATAACATTAATAAATTAAACCTTTTATACACAATATCAACATTATTGGCACATCTTTTAAACTGACAAATAAACATTGAAAACACATTTATTTTTTATATTATAACATTCATAACTTAAACCTTTTTATACACAATGTCAAGTTAACTATAAATGGTATAGAGTTTAGATTTGCTATATCTCTCATATATCAACATAGGTAAATTTGAAAATATTTTAAATTATATAATTTCAAAAAAAAATTGAATGAATTTATAGAAGATTATTTTTATTAAAGTGATAGAATATAATCCCAATACTAACATTAATTATAAGTCTAACCATAACCCCAACCCTAAAACTAACACTAATTAAATTCAAACCTAACTCTAATTTTATATCCAACCCTAAACATAACTATGATTCTAAAACTAACATTAATGAAACCCTAATTGAACCATAACCCTAACCCTAATACTAACCCTTGCCCCAATTGAACCCTAACACTAACCCCAAGCTCTATCATAGAACCTTAATCTTTACCCCCAACCCCAACCCTAATCCTAATTGAATCCTATACCTAATTTTAATTAAAGTCTAACCCTATTTGAACCTTAAACTTAATTGAACTCATGTTTAGGGTTAGGGTTCAATTAAGGTTAGGGTTGAATTATGGTTATGATTAGGGTCAAAATTCAAATAGGATTATGGTTGGAGTTTAATTAAGGTTGCTATTCACTTAGGGTTAAGGTTAAATTAGTATTCAATTTGGGTTAGGGATCAATTAGATTATAATTCAATAAGGGTTTAATTAAGGTCAGGGTTAAGGTTAGTCTTAAATTAGGGCTAGGATTGGAGTTAGGGTTAAATTAAGGTAAGGGTTATTGTCTATTTTAGGGTTAGGGTTCAATTAGAGTTCTCTAGGGTTTTGATACAATTAGGGTTAGGTTTCAATAGTACCTAAGGTTACGATTAAGTTCAATTAGTGTTAGAGTTAGGGTTATAATACAAGTTCAATCAAGTTAGGGTCAAGGTTTAATTATTGTTAGAGTTAGGGTTGCAATAATAAAATTTTCCATAATGATATGGAAAGGCATTCAATTGGATTCATATAAAAATGCACAAATAAGAATTGGTAATTAAGAATTCTCTAGAACTAAAGTTATAACAACAAATACAATCCTTAGCTTAATCATTTTTTCTTTGTTAGGGTTGGGATAAGAATTTAACGGGGCCAACCGAGACTTAGGAAATAAAACCATGCAGAGGAAATAAAGTATTAAAATCAAAGTTGGGTTTTAATTTTATTCTGGTGACGTAAGCCTAAGCCATTAACTCTAGTGGTCATGTCACCGACAGCTTAGCCAAATCCTTTCATTAAATACTAACCATGCAATGTGTAGGTTTTCCAGATTCAAAGATATGGGAGAAGATCTCGATCGTACCCTGCCAACTTGCAGACCTAAGGTGTCACCCTGTTATTTGGCGTGAGGTCAACAAAAGGCAGATGTGTATCCTATATGGAATGTGGGGCCCAATATCCACTATTGAGCTCATAACCCGTGGTTTTAGATCGACAACCAAGATCAAAAGCTAATGCAAATCTCTGTTGTTCCCTGCTAGCTCGCAAGAGGAAGATGAAGGTTGGTTAAAAGCTGCGAGGTCAACGAGATTGTGATGCGTAGCTCCAGCCGTTCAGTTTGCAAAGTGCATAGGACCTGCCGACATGGTAGTTGGTTTATGAGATGGATTGATGTTATTCATCATAAGGAAGGTGAACGATGCTTCATTGGATGTCAAACTAAGTTAGCCCGAGATAAACCGTTTGATCTGCCAACTCTTCAGGAGATCAGCGAGTAGTATTCAAAGTTGGAAAATGGCACATGGTGGTCATTTTATCGTACAACTGGTGAAGCATTAATGAATTATTCCTTACTTGTGTAATCATGTCGATCTCAATCTGTGTGAAGATGTTATTGTTGGCAATCATGAAGGGTGATCTTTGGATTTTCATGCAGCTCTAGTTAAATGGTGACAGTACATATGCCGCCAAATTTCCATGTTTGCACATGCATTTTTACTAAGCATTGATGAAGGTTGCTATTACCTCACACAATAAATACAAGAGGAATTAACTGCTAATAGTGTCATTCTTGTAGCAGTTAGAGCACTTTGTGGGCTGAGTCTAATCAAGTTTGAGTGTTTGTCTGGGAAGAGAAAATGAGTAAGTCAGTAAGGAGGTCTGTTCGTTTGAGCTCACAAAAGCTTGGTCTTTCTATTCAAGAAGGTGCTTTGGTTGACAAGCCCGAGCTTGTGCCCACTAGATGCAGTAGAAGGTTGCAATTCTAGGATGTTGCTGCTCAACTGGTAGATGACAAAGGCAAGCAATCGATGTGCTCTATTACTAGTGTCGGTAGGAAAATAAGGTATGGGCATGGCTCCTCTGGATGCCAACACTCACCCATTGACCTTATGAGCAACACTTCTAATGATGTAACCGAGACCGACTCTGACTATTGTCGGTATTTACATCGCTTCAATCATGGTCTACCCTCTGATGAGGAAGTGATATATGTGGTGCCATTGGCTATTAAAACCCCAAGCAGACGGACTAGAGCCGTATTGGGAAAGGACAGATTAAGAAAGCGTACAGGAAACTTGCATTGAAATATCACTCGGATAAGAATCTCAGGAATGAAGAAGCAACAAAACAGTTCTCAAAAATTAGTAATGGTATGCAATAAAACGGTTTGCAGAAATATTTTATTTTTTGATGGGCTTTAGAGACATTGATTTTGTTGTAAAATATTTCATCCAATTTACATCTGGCGTCTGGTTCGTTATGTTGGTGGTTATGTTTTGAAATTGAAGTGGTAATCATCACTCCTGAAAATAACATATCTATCAATTGACGTGAAAACTATATGTTATATGGTTTTCATATTTGCTGTTAATTTTTACTGATTCTCTAAGTGTTTTTTTTCTTGGAATTATGGAATTTCTACATAACCAAATATATTTTTTTTGAATTGGGGAATCAATCAGTAGGTAATTTTTATTTTTTTTGGTTTTTTTTGAATAACCTATGTGGTTGTATTGCATAACACAAGACCTATAATGTTATGTATCATGCAAAAGTTCCCAGTGGCTTGCACACGACTTCATCTCAATGTTTCACAGATAGATTTGGGTGGGGAAAAGCACAGCTGGTGAAATTCCTTTATATATTTTTTTTAATTTTTCTATATTGTGTCAGGGAAGGAAACACCTTACATGCACATATCGACAGAGGAGCAATCCAGGTAAAGATTGAAGGGTCATCATCATGCTAATTTCCCTCAGCATAAATCAAAGCCTAGTTGAGATTGAATTGATATTTTCTCAACTCACAAAATTATGGAGCCGTTTATGGATGTTTATATCAATTGACTAATGATTGTTTGACCTAGTTTTCCCTTTAGGCATTTCCAAGTTTTTAGTGTCTTATTCTATAGGAGATCGTGTATCCCTTTGAATTTTTGATGGTCTTATTTTTCTTGAAAGCCTTTCCCTCTGAGACGCTTAACACATTCATTAACATTCAATGCCCTTGTTTCTTTTCTAATGCAAGAAGTTTGACAAATATAATTTGTGAGAACCAAGACATTTTGCCTAGATCTTCTTGTTGTTTTAATAATAACTGCTCCAATGATCTTTCTCTTCATGTGCTTTGGAGTCTCTTCTTCAAAAAATATCAATCTGTTTTACCAAGATATTTCTGAGATGACAAATTACTTTTCTTCTGGCTTTACTTTTTTACAGCTTATGAAGTGCTCATTGATCATGAAAAAAGGGATATCTATGATAAATATGGAGAAGAAGTTCTGAAACAACATGCTGGCGGTGGTGGTGGAAGAGGAGGTGGCATGAACATGTTTTTAGTAAGGATATTTGAGATACTTTGTGTGGTCTTTGTTCCTTGTAATTTGCAGAGTTCAAATATAAGACAATATGTTCCTTGTTTTGAAACATCAATATGTTCACTATTGATATTAATGATCTAGTCAGGAGGTATAGCCTGGCATCAAGGCCTAGGTTTAATGTAATAGTTACTTCCTCTTGTGTTAATCTCGATGCACTCGTGGGGAATGGTGAGAGTAATATCATCCAAACTTCTGATGGCAGTCATATTTTATCTTTCCAATGCTTTCCATGATCATCAATATTTGATAAGCATATACAATCAAATAGTCCTTCCTCACTTCATTTCTCTACGATTGTACTCTTTTAGGAGGGCCCTGTGATGACTTGAATTTGAATCAGAGCATCCTGACTAAGGATGGAGCTAAGGCTCATTATTAAACAGTCCAGCTCTTCCCTATTTGCATACTAGGATGTTCATGGTTGTTGCTTGTCTCCTTGTGATTCCCGACCACGGCTCAATTATGATTTTTTGCTACTCAATGATATCAAGTAATGTGTGCTTCCTTCAAAGCTATTGATTGAGTTGATTTACAAAGGGGGAAGGCATGTGTAAGAATTTGCTATTACACAATTTTTCATATTTTTGTGCACATGAGCATGACATCAATTATAGTTGTTGTAGCCATGAAGCAAGTACTTAGAAAATTTAGTCACCTACCACTAAACAAGATGAGTTGATGTGTACCCAATAAGAAGTAGGTCAAATTGAATTTGACCAGTTAAAAGTTAAAAGATAAAACTAGTCAAAATGTGTGAATACTTGGTAAGTAATTAAAATACAGAGAGTACTTGATGATCAACAGAAAGTTGCAGGAAATATTCACCAACAGTTTGCTTTTAAACACACCTTTTCTAACAAACATAATTTTTTCAGTCCATTGTAATGTGTGAGAGGAGCTTTGGATATGAATGCTCTTCTCACACACATCGTTTCTTTTTGAATATTTAATATTTCTCTATTTATTTGTCATTGAGTCATGGTTAGGTGTGAGACATGTGGCATACCGGTATCAAAATTTCAATAAGAAGCAAGGCACACCTTATGGTCATAAGAAGGGATTTCTCATTGCCTCATATTACTGACATGACTTGTATGTATATATATTTTTGCATATGCACACACATGTATTTTGAATGCATGCTTGATTTCTCTTTTTTGTCACATAAAGATGTGTATAACTATAGGTTGATGACTACTTTCCTGTAAAATGGTTCGAAGACCAATATAGATTTTGGTTTTGTATGAAATCTATCATTTTATACCACAATTTCATCAAGAGATTATTGAATACTACTAAGCATTCTATCTTCTTCCACTGTACTTGTCTGCAGGCAATAACAAAGACAATATGATCTATAATTGCAATTGTAGCTATTTTTTATCTTCATGGTGGCTATAGCCCTTGGCATTATGAAAATTTTTAACTAGTAAAAAAGTAACACTTTTGTAAACATGATACCCAAATTTTACAAAATGAAATTGGTGTGGTAAAGAAAATTAATGTGAAAGTTATGAGTTTGATTGTTGTTGAAGCACACTCTTTTCCAAATTTTGAAAAACCCATTTGGAGGATTGTTTTGTTTGTGGCATTTGTTCCTTTTTTAGTATATAGAATACCAGAAGGAGGGTGTAAGATAGGTTTTAGTACTCATCAATTTTCTTCTAGAAATTGTAAATGATCAATCTATTTACTAGGACTTATTCAAAAAAATGAGGGTTGTGAAACCCACATCAATTCTAGCATCGATTAAAGGATTGAATTTACTATGAAGAATCTAGAATAGGAAAATGAATGTTTGGCAAAAACAGGTGAAGAACTAAATAGTGGTATGCAAAGTCTTCGACACGTTATCCAACTCCCATCTCTACATCTTAACCTAATAGAACTTAAAATTTCCCCTGAACAACAGACTGAAACCCCTACTATCTCAAAAAAAACTTTCTTAAAATGAACTACAAACTAATATCCAATAGAACAAATTGCTCTTCACTGATAGTGGCAATATCTAAAGGGCCAAACCTAATGCAAAGTTCAAATGGAATCTAGAGTTGTTTTTTGGAAAGAGCCTTTCAGAGCAACTTGAAGGGGTTATCATAAAATATATAGGATCCTAGAAGGCACATATCCAAGGAAAAGATAGAGAAATCCTAAGAATTGTAAAAGAGGGTAGAAATGTAAGAAAAAAACTCAAAACAAGAGGCAATGAGCAAGAAACATTACTTTAGATTCTTAGAATGAACGTGAAGATAAACTCAAATGGCAAGGGTAGAGAAAAAAATTTAAAAATCACCTAATATTTGAAGGAATGTTTTCTTCATATTTTTCTTGATGTAGATATGCTTCTTACAACTTTTCAGGTGGTTGTAAATTTTAATGAATCGATAATGCAATGTCATGTCAAGGATGTAACACATTAATATTTTTGACAAGAACAAGGTCATTTTGGTTTCCAAAATATTGCTCTTTAATGCATCTTCTTTCCTTAGGCATGTAGTGCCCAATTTAAGAGATTGGGAAGCTATAGGATTTGACTTGTATGTTCAGCATTCCATTTAAGTGCTTCAAGATTTATATAATGGAAATTGAAAATCTATGGAGGTTTCTATAAAATTATGTTTGCACTTCTCTGCATCACATGTCTTGTCTTTTCTTCAAAAAAAAAATTACACTATTTTTCCATTTTGTTGATAGAATTTGTTTCATATTAAAATTTATCTTTTTTGAGTGTTAGACATAGAGACTAGTAAATCAGTTTCCGTCAAGTTTTTTTTTTTATGTTATGGGCTTATGAGACAAAGGTTTAGAGTAATTTTACATTGTATTTTCTTATAACTTTTATCACAGTTAGTATTAATAGTTCACTTTTTGATAGGTAATTTGAAAAAGCATTGTCACTAGGTTCCAAACCCTAAATAGAAAGAAGTAAAATAGTAAAGATTAAATGAAACCATTGTTGTGATAATGATTAACATAATACTATAAATGAGCTATTGTACCATGTCCTACATACATTATCACCATAAATATTCCAAGACAATGAAAACCAAGAAGAAGAACAGCTAAAATATCTTCCTTGTGAGATTCTGAAATTTGATTGATAGAATTACACCACTTAACTCTTGCTCAGATAGGCTGCATATTTGATATTTTGTCCCAAAAGTAGCTTTAAACAATCACACATAGTACCACTTGACCCATGACATTTTACTTCACCCTTGATCATACATCAAATTTTTGTATCTCAAACAAATTTTTGGATGGTCTTATTCAATCCTCTTACATCATTAGCATAATCCATATGGCAATCATTCATTTTGGTTACATACTATTCTATTTAAATTTGAATGTTTTCTTCTGGAAAGCTTATCATCTAAGAGGATATCATAATCCCCTCATCCATATATTTTATCAATCATTGTAGTTGAACCACAATTTTTTGTAGGAGGTTTCTTACACTTTGAGGGTTTTTCACCTAAAAGGAGAAAGGTATCCCACAAAAACTTGAAGGTTCACTAAAGAATAATGCCAATATGTTTGGAATATGACTAAATGCAATGTCCAAAATGCAAAAAGATGATAAAAAGAATTATTTATTAATGCGAAATGCAAGTTGTTTGAAAACACTGTGATATGCAAAATGACCTAAGAATGCAAGTAAACAATAACAAAATTAAACAAGACTGAAGAGGTGCACCTGAAAATAGAAATGTAATATGGAGAGGCTTTGGAATCCTATAGATTTGACTGGAAAAGCTGACTAGGACACTTACGCCAAGCTAGGTGACTTAGTCCTATTTTGGGGAGATTCTACCAGAACAGGGTTCTGCCAAATGGGTACTCAGAAACGTAAAAATCACTTTTCAGGCCTGGCAGTGGGACTAATTCGCCACAAATGGAAACTTAGTCCACCTAGGAATATCGAGAAATTCGAGGTAGGAATCTGTAGCTTTTGGTCTGTACTTCCCTTCTTGACAAGTGTTTGGTTCAGATTCTGCAAAAAACGGGCTAAAAGAGGTCTCCAAGCTTCAATTAGGGCTTTGTTGAATTTGATGACTTTGATGGATTTTTGACCACTTTTTAACACCAAACTCTTTGACAAATTTTCATACAAGACGTGCAAACACACATGCAAAGAGGGGAAAAAGGGTTAAGGGTTAGAGAATAAGGGTTTGCCTTGGTCAAACCCCGATTTGGTAATCAAACCTTATGAAATGAAATGAAACAAAGAGAGAATGATGAATGAATAACATGCAATGTCACAAACTCACCAAACCCTTGATGTTGAAATCTAAAGATATGCAACAAGATGCTCCAATGGATGCTTGATTATACCTTGAATGCTTGAGAATTATGAATGAAAGTAAACTAATGTGTAGATGAATGTACTAAACTAATATGGGGTGAAAATGAGAGAAAAATCCTTTATTTATACTTGATTTTCTAATATTTCCTGAAAATAACACATCAGAGGCTGACCTCAAGGTTAAGAGAATAAATCCTACCATAATTTTGAAATTATTTTGATTTTTGTGCCCAGTGGGACTAAGTCACCCCAAGTGGTGACTTAGTCCCACCAGGGCAATTTTACTAGGTGTTAGGAATTAAAGTTCATTTAATAATATTTAACGAGAATATTCTATAAAATACACTTAAGTAGGGCCAGAAAGTGCATTAAGGGGTCATTTAAACATATCTTGAAAGGGTTGAATTAGTGATGACAAGTCTAGAAAAGTGTGAGATTTTGTTACAACTCTTTATGACACTTTGAAATAAGACTTGGTAAGTGATAAAAAGGGGTTATTTAAGTGAATTATAATGAAAGGGTCCTAGAAAAGTGTGAAAGTGGGTTACAATACTTCACAACACTTTTACAAGACATCCTAGAATTCTTAATGATTCTCAAGGGTTCAAGACCTAATGTGAAGGTGTTGGCCACATCACAACATTAAATCTAGGAAAAATCAAGCCAAATTCCATGAGAGACACTCAAGTGAGCATAAAATTGTCCAAATATACATTTTTTGGCAACACAGTAGTATAGGTAGTCTTGGAATTGATTGGATGTTGAATGGGTATGTGTAGGATCATCATGGAAAAAACAGGCCCTTAAGTGGCAATGAAAATTCAAAAAAAACAGAGTTAGGCAACTTGACATAAAAATTTGAATAAGTTATCTATATTATTTCAAAAATATGTAAGAATAGAATTTTTGTCAAATTGAATGTAGTTTCTAAACTACTAGGTTTATTTAAAAAATAAGATCTATTTGGTAAAAATTTGAAATTTCAAAGCAATAGTACTTAAATTTCAGGGAAAAAATAAGTAGGTGTTTGTTTGACCACCTTAACCACAATAAAATGATAATATTTTTTTATAAGATTTTAGATATAAGTAGAGGACTCATGTCCAGATGAGATGCATTTTTTTTTAATTTTTTTCCAAGTAAATAATTAATTATGATTTTTTTATTACAAATTTTAAAAAATATAAAAAATTGTATGTCTAACCACCTTAAGTTGGTCAAAACTTCATGAAATTCAAATTTTTTTTAATCCTATAGTGTGCAAAGCATAAAATGTGACGCGTGTTTGGGATTGAGAAAATGTTATACCATTTGAAAGCTATAGATATTTTTCAATCAAGACTTTAGTTATAATTCTAATAGAAAATGAACAATAATTATTTACTAATTCAAAGTAAAGCATAATTTATATTGGTGTAAAGTTGAGAATCTCCTTTAGAAACCCTTTTCGTTTCATCAATTTTGGGTAAAAAAATCGTCAGCCACATGGGCAAAGTCTAGAAAAGCAAGGTAAGCTGTTAAATATGTTTTTTGTGTTGACTTCTTAGGATTGGCATGTCCTAGCCAAATTCCAAAGAAAGCCCGAGGCTAACCCCTAGGAAGTAAGGTTTGTGTCAGAAATATTGGATATCTGATTCAAATCAAATATCTGATTTATTTTATATATGATTTTAAAAAAAATTATACAATTTATAATATATGATTTAAAAAATGCAATAAATAGTTTATAGTTTATTTTAATATATCTAGTTTAGAATATACAATATAGTTTATAATTTAATATGTAATATACAATTTATGATAATCTCTTACGGAATTATGTATTTAATATATAATATATTATATTATTATGTATAATATTTAAATATTATTTCTATATTTTAGGTAATGTATATATATATTACTAGTATATAAAATATTATATAACTAATTAGT
>VDFB02094438.1:263621-384730 GCA_007258455.2 Sequoia sempervirens
AAACCCTAAACCCTTAATCCCTCAACCCTAATCTGTCAACCCTATATCATCAACCCTCTACCCTCAACCCTCTCTCTATCTCTCTCTCCCCCTCTCCCCTTCTTCCCCTCTCCCTTCCCCCTCCTAATTCTATCTCTCCTCCTCTTTTTGTCTCTCTCCCTTTCCCTCTCTCTCTCCCCCTCTCTCTCTATCTCTCTCCCTTTCCCTCTCTCTCTCCCTTTCCCTCTCTCTCTGTCTCTCTCTTTCCCTCTCTCTCCCTATCTCTCTCTTTCTTGCCCACCCTCCACCTCTTAATTACTCTTAGGTATATGTGTGCAAAAATTAGATAGCTGATGTATAACACTAAAATATTACCATTACAATGCATTTTAAAATGTTTTTAAAATTAGATATCAAATTTTATCCGATATCAGATTTGTGGGCCATAGAAAAACCCCATGTGGGCCATTTTGGGCATCCCAACGGACCCTACATTCTATTTACAGGCTTTGCAGGTGACAAAAGCATGACTTCAGACAAGAATAAACAAAGATCAACTTTTTGGAGCATCTTCTACTCAAATTTGTGATAAGTGTAGACACGTAAAATGTACCGATTGACATTGTGCATCTGATCCTGACTACTAACATTGTTTCATCCTGAATCATCCCTCGGTCTAACCATTTAATCAAATTCCCTTATCTGATTAAATTCATCAATATTCCTCTCTTAATTAAATAAACCAGTTATTTAATTAAGTCTCTCTTTTGTTAATTAATTCAATCAATCTGATCTAATTATCCTATTTAATTAAATAATCAATTTTATTTAATTAAATCTCTTAATTCTATCTATTAAATTAAATAAATTAATAACTTATTTAGTTTAATCTAACATCATCTCTTTTAATTAAATAAATCAAAATCTTTATTTAATTAATCCTTTGCCATATTCCTCTCTTATTTAATTTTAAAAAATCCATAAATTTGAGTTAAATAGGTCACATCATTTAATTCCATTCATTAAATTAATTAACCCTTGATTAATTTAATCTCTTATCATGTCCCATCCTCTAGCATTTACCACTTGCTCATGAAACTAGATTTAATTGATTTATGAAATCCCTATTTTCCTCAACAAGGCATCTTTTTGGAATATCCTTCAAGTTTGAATTCAAAAATCCAAGTTGACATGTGCATCCAACAAGGCATTTAACTATATCTTGCATGTCCTTTTCTTTGAGCCAAGTGGCATTCAATGCTTCTTTCTTCCCTCTTGCAAGTCATTTCAACAAAATTCAAAAATAAGCATTTATTGGTACAATCCTCAAAACTTGCACATCCTCCATCCACTCATAGATTGACAAGTGGCATCTTTCCATTCGATGAATGATTAGTCCCACATTTCTCAATTTTGGATATTCATCCTTCAATCCCATCTATAAATGAAGAGCTCCTCTCCTCATTTGATCATCCACAAATTATGCAAAGTTACCATGCTCAAATATCTATCAAGTTTCATCCATCACCATTGAATCATAGCTAGGTTATGCAGATTTTTAGCTTGTAGCATTCAATCTTCATCAACAAAGTGGATCACTCATCAACATACATCAATCTTTCATCATAGGAGTTGGGAAAGGGCCAATTTTCACATCAAATTGGCACCAATTCCCCCATGGGATCAAGAGTTTGCTTACTTAATTAGGATTCAATCTTTATTTTGGTTATTTTCATTATGTTCTTCATTCTTTTCCTAATTTAAGCTTTGTGAATGGATTTCATGGGGAATACTTTTTCTTACTTGCAATCTCTAATCTAATGTGTTTGTTCTCATTGCTTTGCAGGTATTAAGATTGGGGTTCACACATTTGGTGCTAGAAGGAGGGAAAAATCTCATTCTTAATCACATTTTTCTAAAAATTCTGCCTTTTTGTTTGTTCATAGAAAAATTCCAACATTGAGAGCTCAGCATTATTGTTTTAGCACAACTGACTCTTCAGCGTCACCATATAGCACCGTTGGAAATTCAAACTGCGACGCTGAGGTCTTCCCACCCAAAAATTTGAATTCCAAACTGCGCCACTTGACCATTCTGACCCGCGGGATTTTACAAAAAAATCAAACAACGATGTTGAGCAAAAGTGCGACACAGTTGAGCTCACTGGCCTTGACACAGAGTGACGCTGACTGGTAAGCGACATTGTACAACACCACTAAGAAATCAAATTGTAACGTAGTCACAGGTTGCACTACTGGTAGGAAGCAAAAAGTGGAAATTTAATTTTAGCATGTGCTTTTTGTCAATAATGAGTTTATCTTCTATTTTCTACTTATTGACCTCTATGTTTTGTAGAATTTGACTGATTTTCTTGCTTGTAGGTTGGATCAATTGAAGGAAAAGCATGATGATGGTATCTTACAAAATCAAAGTGTTTTTAAACACTTTAGTGTTTGCTTAACACTCTTAGGAATTGTCATCTCTTCTTGCTTAGGACACTAATTTCATTTGGGATTTAAAAAGAACCCTTTCAATTTTTGCAAAGGCTTAAAATGAACATTAGGAATACAACTTACTAGAGTTTGTTTTTGGTTAAGAATTGAACAAAACAACTCTCATTTGTCTTTTGGTGCTTTAAAAATAATTCATAATTTCTTTGGGGATCTAAAATGAACATGTTCTATCTTGTTTTGTGAGGGCTTACTTGAACTAACTTCATTGGAAAAGGACGTATGCGCTTCTCTCACACTTTATAGTGATCTTGAGAATCAAAAGGCCTTTTTCGTGATTTTAGGTTGAGACAAAGAAATCACCTCCACACGTCATTTTTGGGTTTAAAATTGAACAAAATCTTGTGTGAGTGTGAATTAATTTATTGCATGTGTTATCCCTTTGTTTCTAAACAAGGGTTGATCAAACTATGAATAAGTTTATTTGCTTGTGTTTATCTTAGGGGGGCTACTTTGGGGAAAAAGTACTCACCCAAGGGAATAACTCAACCGGTAACACTCTGAACCCGAGAGTATTTCTAGTTGGGATATAAATGTGGGTATTGGAATAAACATCAATATCACATGGTTGGCTCTGACGAGATGGATCTGAAAAGGGAATCTCGCCATATGGTTCAATCTCCGCGAATGGAAAGTCCTTATTAAAACCCATGTTTTAGAATTTCCAAAATCCTTGATCTATTTGTTGGTGCAAGAACGGTCATTCTGTAGCCACCCCACATTTTTATGGTATTTTAGTAGAAATGGAAAGCATTCCATGGGAGTTTCATGGGTGTTGATGCTTGGCTGCCCCAATTGACATTAATATTGATCTGTGGAGGGGAGCCAGTGGGGTCAAGCATCTAACCATTCACTAAAGATAAGCATAGCTGGACTTGTCCAAGTGGGAATCCAACAAATATTGTCTTTCACATCCATAGGGTTGTACTTATTCTTGGTTGCAAAATTCTTTTCTTATTCGAAAATATCTTGGAAACAAACATTTAAACATCATCATCAAAATTTCAAACCCTTTAGGAGACAAATACAATTGACTCAATCCATGTGTTATTGCTTGCCCTTGGGATTCACATCCTTAGAGGTTTCTAAACACATTGTATTACATCTCAATTTGTCTACTAAAGTAAATAATAGGTAACCCTTGCCTTGATTTCATCGAATTTCCACATAACATAATTTTTGGGGTTTGAAGAAATTAAGACATTGGACATCTAGTTTGGAAAACCTAATCAAAGAAGTGTTTGTGGTAAAATCAGTTCACTAATCAAGATGAAATCAATTGAACCCCACACATGTGCTTGTGTATCTTTTGTCTTATGGTCTTTTGAGAAAACATTGATCTTTTGGTTTTAAGGGAAAAGAATGTTCTTAAAAACCTTGGCCTTGTAAACAAGTCCTTCCTAGGTTCATTTAGGATCAAATCAAACACTTCATCCAAATTCCAAACATTTATCATCCTCATCCCCCAAACAACTTTAGGACTTTGAAAACATCATTCTAGACTTTGGTAAATCATCAAAATCAAAATCACCTTGTTTAGTTAGGAGTATAGGAATGCATCCTTTCTCATACCTCTAGTTAAATTAGCACCCCTTTGGAAAAATTCCTCCTAAGATCACATCCAACATCTTAGGGTCTACAAGTTCATTATCCAATAAAAAACCAATCAAAATCAAATCCTAAAGTCTAGCATTGATCCAAAGTTCCTAAGAAAAACAACACCCATATCATTCACCCCTTTCATCCTTCATCTCATCATTGGTCCTAAACACCTTAGAGGTCACTTTTACAACAAGGTCAAAACACAAGAGGAACATGGAATATAAACTTGATCCATACATCATGAGTAATCCAAGTCAACCAAACTATCAAAGCCTTACAATACCAATTGATTTTCAAAACTCACATTTATACAATCGATACATGGGAGCATTATCTCCTACAAACCTGAAGGGCACAACAAATGTGAGTCTACCCAATCTAAAACTTGGAACACCTTTTTTGATGGTAGATTTAAATCCAATTTCAAACTTACAAATCTATCAACCAAATACTCAATGCATGAGTCTTCAACAAAACAACATTATCCCACCAAATCCATACATGCCAAATGAGAATATACCAAGTACAACTATACCAAACATGAACATTTCAAATCCACACTTGGTAAAATTTTGGATAGATATGTTTGCAAATCACAAGGAGAAGGTGACCTAGTTGAACTAGGGGGAATTTTTTATCAAACATCATCATTTCCCCAAGGGAGCATCCCACTCATTTTCCCACCACTCCCACCCTTTCCATTAACATTCGTATAACCTCTTGGTTTGGGGATACCTTCGCTACCACCGCTCATCCAAAATATCCCCCCAACCATCAATCAAGGAATCATACCAAATCATCCCCCCTTACCATTTATATTGCAACAACAAATGATGACCATCCCCATAGCACAAGCAACCAACACATCGTCTATCATATCTCAAAACATGGTCTCTCAAGGACCAATCACATCAATTACAACATCCACCACTCAAATACCAATCATCAATACGATAGTACCTCTTATCACCACAACAAGCACTATTCCAAAACCACCTCCATCACTACTACCACCAAAACCAAGTGCAATAAGCCAATACAGCATTACATTTCAAGCCACTCAATAGGCTTCTTATCAAAAGGCACACCAACAAAACCAAAACCAAAAAGCTACACAACTAGCTACTCAACAAGCTGCACAAGCTGCTCAAGTTCCCCAAGCCACGCTACAAGTCCAACAAGCACAAACCCAGGCTCAAGTGCAAGCAAAAGCTAAAGCTCAATACCAATCCCAACAAGAAAATGTTGTTCAGAATCCCAACAAAATGTTAACAACTCCATGTATCAATCCAAGTCAATGATCACATGATCAAGACCTATCCATCAACAAACACATGGAGGATGTTTCTACCTCATCTGAAGATCAAATCAACATACATCAAGAGTCACTTTTTTATCATGATAAGAATCCTTCAGCAATATCTGACAATGATCCATTTCAAGGAGTATTAACATTATTTGGTCCAATAATCAACAATCCATCGACCAATGATCATGTAGAAAATGTCTCTACATCACCTAATAAGTTAGAGGACATATCTCAAGAATTTATTCCAAAGCATGATCAAAATCTTTCACCAAGGTCTAGCAATGGTCCTTTTCAAGACATGTCGACCCCCTTTGACCTCATGATTATAGATACTGAAGGAATCCTCAACTCAACACTTGATCCAAGCCCACTTAATGATCCAGAGGATATTAAGCCACTTCCCATTCCTGATAAAGATATCCAAGGATCCTTTGAAACTGACCAATGTCAAGAACTTGATCCAAAGCATGTTGAAAGCAATCCCAAAATCATTCAAAATCAAGAATTTGTATCTCCAGGATACTACAATGATCTAATGGACACTCTCCTATCTATAAAAGATGTCGCTAAATATGATCACATCCATATAGCACATTCTCCTCCATCTACCCATGAGATGCTTTCTATGGATGGACACATAGATGATCTTCATTTAGAACAGGATTCTTTTACTTTGGACATTATTACACAAAAAGAGAAAATTATTGATTTTTCAACATCAGGATTGAATATATCCAAAATTCAAATTGAGGACATCATGAATAAAGATATCCAAAAGTATCCACTCAAGGAAACAAATCAGATAGAACAGTATAATCTAGAGTTATCAGAGCATCCAATCGAAATAACATCATCTGTAATGGTCATTTATCAGAGAATTCATTCTAAACAAGAGCTCTCATAATAGGTGGAATCAAAGCATGAAGGTACTACTACCACCATACTGGGGGAAACTATATCTCAAGCAAACGTCAACATAGGGAGCATGAAGAGTCCTTATGATGAAACCGATGCCAATACTATAACCAGCCACATCATGAATCTTCATCCACCCATCACCCCATCCACAAATTGGGACCAATGTCAAAAGAAAGATTTGAATCAAAGCAAGAAGAATGTTATCAAAGAAAAAGAGGCTAAGAATGACAAATCAAATACATGTGGATACCAAAGAATACAAAGAAAGATTATCCCTATCAAACTCCATTTGTCAAAGAAACTATGGGGAAAAATAAGAAAGGGAAAAGTATCCATCAAGGATGTCCACAAAATAAAAAATAGGATTTTCAAGCAACATACAAAGTGTATAGAGCAATTGGTCATAATTCCATGCACACTTTTGTATCCACCCATCATTGCTCATCTTCCCAAGTTTGGAGAGTCAAAGGTTCCAAACTTTCAACCAATCCACCTCCTATCCCTAAACACACTCCATCCACACCTCCACACATGATATCCAATCCTCACATTGACCATGTATTGGCAATGACCCTTCATCATAAGGATTCAGAAAGCATTCTATTGTGATGCATGCACAAAGACAAAGTTAACTCCGGTATTGACGAAGCAGATTAGGAATCTCAAAAGTTGCATTTAAGTGCATGTATCTTAGCAAAGCAGCTTCTTCAAGTAGGATATCGATGGCACATTATGACAGAAGCATCTACATCGACACCACCAGGTGATTCAACATGAGCTTAAAATCTTTCAAAAAAATCAAAATATATGAAAATCCAAAAATTCAGAAAAAGGATTGAAAATAGTAAAGAAAAAATCGTCCTCTAGTGAAAACCACTACGGTGGCGCTTTGGACAGGCACCATGATGAAAACCTGGCAAACAGGAGTCATGTGTGGAATCGAGCATCGACCTGCATCAGTTCAAATGGAAGCATCTCATCCCATCCGTAATAAATCCAACATTCCATCCATCTCAGCCATAATAAATCCATTCATCCATGAACCATTTATCCAATCCATTTTTCATCCATCTGCATACATAGTCCAAGTTATCTTGATCTTGACAAAGTTTGGGACACACTTTACACTTGCTTATGGTAAACATATTGACATAGGTCATTTTCACTAATCCTATCCTACCCGGCATTATCTGAGCCATGAAACATTATCCAAATGAGCATTCTTTGTTTGAACATTATATCTTATTGCAAGATAATCCTTGGCATCATTTGCGTGCTTACCATATCAATTCATCCATACACCTATCCAAGCATCCATCCATCGCATTTCGTACATTTCTAGACACTAGGGGTAGATATTTGCATCTTGCTTCAGGAATAAATCTTGATCTATATCCTCCAACTTATGCGGTGATCCGAACATTAGCAAATGTAGAATCAAATTGGTCAAACCACTTGTGACAAAAATTCTGAATCACTAGCCCATGACATATTTTGACAAGAGGATGTTCCTTATAAAGTGTTATCTTCAATCAAACATCAATCCAAAGAATCACTATCAGTCGCATCTAATTTGCACATCAACGTCACATCAAATCATCTAGAACAAATTTTGTTCCAAATCAAGCTTCATCAATCCTAATCAACCAAATCCAATCAATCCATCATCTCGGGATATCCTTCCCAATCCTTGTGTTGCTTAACACAATTATTGCATTGTTGTGTATCCTCAACAATATTATCATCATCAATCCCTCATCATCTTTGGGATATTATTCCCAATCATTGTGTTGCTTAACACTATCCTTGCATTGTTGTGCATCCTCAATAATGTTATCGTCATCAATCCTAATCAATCAATCCTTGCATTGTTGTGCATCCTCAACAATGTTATCATCATCAACCCTGATCAATCAAATCTTTGCATTGTTGTGTATCCTCAACAATGTTATCATCATCATCAATCCATCGATTTGACCAGTCAACCTTAGCTTGGTTTTCAAAAAAATCAAAAAATAGAGCACTGATATCATCACACATCCATATCCAAATCGTCAAAATTGTGCAAAAAATCTAAAAACATACAAAACATCGAAAAATCAAAAAACATTCATAAAAGTCAAAAAACGTCAAAAACATGGTATCCAAACTAAGTTGCCTCTAAGCTTAAACATAGGAAAGACTCATCTTTGATCAGCCCCCGAGACATAAAAATCCAAAAAAACATTCAAAACATCCATAAAATCCAAAAACATTTAAAAACACAAAATCCAAAAACAACCTCAAAACATTCCAAAAACATCAAAAACATCCAAATATTTGAAAAAATCCATCCATCACATCTTGCTTTCACCCACAATAATCAATCATCATAATAAATCAATCATCACACTCATCCTTTGGCAAAACAAATAGAAACAACCACAACAATCAGCAAAAACCAAATCAAGCTTCAAATGCAAAATCAAAATTGAAACAACAAACTTTTAAATGCAAAATCAAACTCTTGATAATTTTCAAACATGTCAGTCAACCTTATATCAATAGCCTATCAATCAACTTATCAAACCATCATCATCCTATACAATGAATGTCCTAGGATATATCATTCTGGCAATGGGCATCATTTTGGATATCACCTTGGATTCTTATCCTATCAAAACAAATCCCTTTGGCTAGAGGTATGAAGAACATTGGCTTGTTTGCGTACTTGATCTCTTCTTTTGATTTATCTTATTGTGCTCATTCCAAGGACCTCTCGGTGATATTTGAACGAAATATTTTGAGAGGTAGGAATGGGGCAACAATCATTATCTTTTGTATGTTGTGCTTGTTGGAGGTTCTTGTAATATAACTTGGCGAATACTTGCTTTGTTAGGTATGTATGGATGAGGTTTTTGGGAACTTTTTGACTATTACATTGATAGGTTATACCTTTCCATGTTTTGGTCTGAGGTGTTTGAAACTTCTGAAGTACATCCTAGCAAGGTTTTTGTATGTCAGGTGTGAACAAGGATACTCCTATCTGTTTGTCAAGTCAAATTCCATCACACTAGGTACAATGTCATCCTATTTTTCTATACCTTGATGCATCGTACCACGTGTGTTATCAAACATAAGGAAATTGGCCCTTTGAAAATCCCAACTCCTTAGCAAGTAATCATCATCATTTGCATTTTCATCATCTTGCATCTTGTTGAAATGACTTCTTCTCGTTCATCCCTTCTTGCTTATCGTGCTAACAAGGTACTATGACAATTGATCATCATCATCATCATCCTCATCGTCATCGATCCTACATCCACAAATCATTAGCATATTGCATCAACATATCATATATGGAACATATGCATGGAATTTACATCATATAAACATATTATTATAAGCATTATTCATAGATAAGCACATCCATTTTATTACATTGCATCTTGCATCACATTGCATTCATCACATAAATCATCGCATAACATTCATTTTCATAAACATTTCACAACCATTTCACATTACCACATACTACATAATCATACATAATAGGTACATAAGCATTATAGATAATCCATTGCATACATACTTGCATAACATCATAAGGTCATCTCACACATTGCATTCATTTTGCATAGAACATCATCATTATTGCATATAGTATATCACACTAAATGCATCACATACATTATATTATCATTTAATATGTTTAGGATAATAATATTTGTTATTCTAAGCATCTTAAAAGACCATCTCATTTTGCATCATCAATACACATCATATAAAACACGACCATTGCATCTACATTACATTATATCTCCCACTAATCATCCATGTCATCTCATAAATAACATTAGAATCATTTTTGCATTTCATTGCATAAATCATTCCACATTAGCATAAATAGGAACACACAAAATTCATTACATACGAAGCATACATCCATCCATAATCATTTCATATATAAGAAGGATTCATATCATTTTGCGCATACAACATAGATCATTCCCATATCATTTTACATTTTTCATATCATATCATTTTGCATCATTACACATCACATAAATACATCTGCATATCATAAGTCAACATAATATAGATTTGTTAGTCATAATCATAATGCATACATCATCAAAAATAAATGCATCCATACAAGAATCATATAACATCATAAGCATCATTGCACAACATATAGAAATAGAATGATAAATATATGCATAAATAAAGGGTACATATCACATCACATCGAAATCATCATCAGCTCATATATATATCATTGTATAACTGTCATAGTACAAAATAATTGGATCATTGTACATATATGTCAATCAGTAAAAAAGGCCCATTGGGCTATCAAAAAGGAGCCCATAAGGCACAAACAATATCATCTCGATCAAGGCCTACCCCCATGTATGCTTCCCTCGCCCCTGTCACTGTGACCCTCTGCTGGTTTGTGGCTGGTCCATTGCGAGTACTCGGGGACCCGTGCTCCTCTGGGTGCAGCCTCATGATAATGCCTCTAATAATACTCGACTTCTCGAACGACATCCCTATAAGACCGAATGGACACTGTGCTCTAGGAGGAGGAGGCTGCCATGCTCTCCAGCTGTTGTCTCCAACCTAGCTCTATGGCTACTTATAAATTTGTGGCATGTCTTTGTTGTATGGCCTGATCCCTCTCAGCCCTGAGCTGACCTATCTCGATCCTAGCCTGATCCCTCTCAGCTGTCATGGCCTAGACTTGAGCCTGTAACTACACAATCAACGCATCCTGAGGATCCACCTACCCTGCTAGATGCATTGTTGGTTGTGCTCATGGAGGCTATACCTGAGGCTAATCCTCAACCCATGGTGGTACACCTGGTGGCATTTGCTACTGATCTGACATCAGTACATCTGCCTGACCTAGTTGAGCTGGCTGAACTGGAGGCCCGGCCGGTTGCTCCTGTTGAGCACCATCCCTCTGTCCTCATCCTCCCCCTCTGCCTCTCACTCTCCACCGATCGAGGACTGCACCCAGAATAGTCAATAGTAGGGGAGGTCAGAACCAATCCCTATATTCCTGTGTGACACCTGGATCTGTAGGCCCCTGATCGTAGGCCCATGGCCGAGCCACTAACTGTCTAAAATTGTCGACAGCCTCTAAGACAGGAATGTACCACCCCCATGAAACCTGTGACATGGTGAGGGTGAAGACAGCCACATAATCATCATCAGGACGATCTTGGGGCTCACCAAACTAACACTGCACGCGCCCGGGAAGGTACCTCTCTATCATCGTATGCTCCTACCCCTGCATGTACCGATCCTAGTAGGCAAAGAAGAGTTGATTTGCATCGCTGGCCCATCCGAGTCGACCAAGGTATGGACGCCATGTGAATACCTGCATCTTGTCCAATACCCTCCTCCGATAGGGGATCCCGTGCTCACCTATGTGTGTAAGGGACACACCGCTTCTATAGCGCCATACGAGGGGATCGTCTGGCATCATCAAAACTGTAACAATCTGGGGCCGAAGCACAATAATGTGCTCCCATGCCCATGCATGAAGAAGAGTCACCCCTACTCTAATTGCTCTGTCATCCATGTAGACATACTCATGAAGGTCTCTGTAAAGAGGCAAGAAGGACTAGCCCCCAAGCAAAACAAACTGGCCTATCGCAAACCATCCACTCCCAGCAGAGTCCCCAACTAGGACTGAAGTATCGGCCTCATCTATCTGGGGCAACGAGACCTAAAATGACTATCGCAACAACTAAACAGAAGGGAGGTGCAAGGGTCCTGTGCCGCTCGAGCTCGATCCGCCCCTCGCAAATGATAATGTCCTCTGTGGCGTGGACTCTGTGGCAGGAATCTTCACCCTCATCCATGTCAAAAATCACTCACCGACCATGAATCGGCAATCTCAAAATGCTCCAAACGTTCTCCAAGGTGATGGTGGCCTCGCCAATGGTAAGATGGAACAAAGAAGTCTCGTTGTGCCATCTCTCGTTCAGTGCTGATAGCATCCCTAGGTAAGTGCAAATGGGCGCTGCGTAAGTGATATACCATATCCCCATGTCTCGAAGCTGATCCTAGTCTCTGTCACTTAGGTCCCGCAAATAGCCAAACAAATCTCGCGACCTGTGCTCTCAGGAGTAGAGCTCCCTCACTGCATCCTGCATCAGGAAGGGTCATCGTGTTAAAAAAATTTAAAAATTCTTCACCAGGCATTCAAAAAACCTCTCCAGCGTTGCAATCTATGAAGGCGTCATAGTTTGATTTTTAATCAAACTCCGATGCTAGGGCACAAAAGGCCAAAATGGCACCGCCACGGTGCACTTTTCTTCCCAGCAGCGCACTTTGAGCAGACACAGGACTGTCGTGTTGTAGTTTGCAAATCACCCCGCCATCCATGAGCTCAGCGTCACAGTTTGGAATTTATTTTCAAACTCCAAACTGCACTGTCGTGGCACAATTTGACACCAAGCTGCACAGTTTGATTTCTGAGAGGCACTATATAGCGTCACTGCAGAATGACCAACTTTGAATGCATTAAATGAAGGCTAAAAATAAAAAATGAAGCTCAAGGGTCACTTACCAGTGCCCCGATGTCAGGTGGCTGCTGGTATGTCTGAACTCAATCAGAAATGTGCATCGAAAGCTGTTGTTGTGCCATATCGTCAAGAGGTCAGATCTCAAATCATAGGGTTTCTAGATGGTTGTGTGTGAAAATGACTTGAAAGTGACCCCTCGGGCCCCTTTTAAGCTTAAAAATTAGGGTTTTTTCACCCTAATTAACTGTCCTGCTAGGGTTTTGGACCCCCGAACCTATTTTTGTCTAGTTGAGGCTTGTTTTACATCCTTTTATTGCATTTAGACATGTTTTTGGCCTCTTGGATCCTTTTAGGACTTGTTGGGCACCTTGTCCTCTTTTTTCGCAAGATCACCCAAAATTTGAAATTTTCATCCAATCTCTTGAGGGGGCAATATATTGGCATGTTTTCTCTCGCCAGGCAACAGTGGGGCAAGATTTTAAATAACGAAAATTTTTGGCTTTGATCAAGATCGTTTTTTATTTGAACCAATGTAACAAGGGCATTGCTTCAAAGAGGGGAAAAATGTAGACACGTAAAATGTACCGATTGACATTGTGCATCTGATCCTGACTACTAACATCATTTCATTCTGAATCATCCCTCGGTCTAACCATTTAATCAAATTCCCTTATCTGATTAAATTCATCAATATTCCTCTCTTAATTAAATAAACTAGTTATTTAATTAAGTCTCTCTCTTTTGTTAATTAATTCAATCAATCTAATCTAATTATCCCTATTTAATTAAATAATCAATTTTATTTAATTAAATCTTTTAAGTCTATCTATTAAATTAAATAAATTAAAACCTTATTTAGTTTAATCTAACATCATCTCTTTTAATTAAATAAATCAAAATCTTTATTTAATTAATCCTTTGTCATATTCCTCTTTTATTTGATTTAAAAAAATCCATAAATTTGAGTCAAATAGGTCACATCATTTAATTCCATTCATTAAATTAATTAACCCTTGATTAATTTAATCTCTTATCATGTCCCATCCTCTAGCATTTACCACTTGCTCATGAAAATAGATTTAATTAATTCATTAAATCCCTATTTTCCTCAACAAGGCATCTTTTTTGAATATCCTTCAAGTTTGAATTCAAAAATCCAAGTTGACATGTACATCCAACAAGGCATTTAACTATATCTTACATGTCCTTTGCCTTGAGCCAAGTGGCATTCAATGCTTCTTTCTTCCCTCTTGCAAGTCATTTCAACAAAATTCAAAATTCAAAAATAAGCATTTATTGGCACAATTCTCAAAACTTTCGCATCCTCCATCCACTCATAGATTGACAAGTGGCATCTTGCCATTGGATGAATGATTAGTCCCACATTGCTCAATTTTGAACATTCATCCTTCAATCTCATCTATAAATGAAGAGCTCCTCTCCTCATTTGATCATCGACAAATTATGCAAAGTTACCATTGTCAAATATCTATCAAGTTTCATCCATCACCATTGAATCATAGCTAGGTTATGCAGGTTTTTAACTTGGAGCATTCAATCTTCATCAACAAAGTGGATCACTCATCAACATACATCAATCTTGCATCATAGGAGTTGGGAAAGGACCAATTTTCACATCAAATTGGCACCAATTCCCCCATGGGATCAAAAGTTTGCTTACTTAATTAGGATTCAATCTTTATTTTAGCTATTTTCATTGTGTTCTTCATTGTTTTCCTAATTTAAGCTTTGTGAATGGATTTCATGGGGAATCCTTGTTCTTGCTTGTAATCTCTAATCTAATGTGTTTGTTCTCATTGTTTTGCAGGTATTAGGATTGGGGTTCACACAATAAGCAACCATCTTTTTAGGATATTTTATGAGGTATAATGGGGCGCAACAGTCGGTGGAAGCAAAAACGTGAGAAAAGGCTTACAAAAGAACAAATTGAAGCATATAGACAAAGAGATAAAGAAGATCATAGGAAGAGAAGACAGGGTATGTTAAATATTGGTGAACCTAAGCCCTTTGGTCTTTCAAGTGAAGAGGAAATTGAATATGTTCAAGGTGAAAATGTTGAACATGATATTGAAATTGGGAATGAAAATGTTCAAGGTGAAAATGTTGGAATTGAAGATGTTGAACATGATCTTGAAATTGGGAATGAAATTATTGAAATTGATATTGAAAATGTTCAAGGTGAAAAATGTTGGAATTGAAGATATTGAACATGATATTGAAATTGGGAATGAAATTATTGAAATTGATATTGAAAATGTTCAAGGTGAAAATGTTGGAATTGAAGGTGTTGAACATAATATTGAACCAAGTGTAAATTGTGTTTCACCAGATTACATGAGAAATGAAGAACCTTGTGTGGAAGAAAGACATATTCCAAATTCAAGACCTTCAAGAACCCCTAAATGGTCACTTGAAATTGATGAGAAAATTATAAAAAAAATTGAAGGAAAGAGGTCAACACGAACTGTTCGGTTGTGGGCTACAAGACTTTTCAACCAATATTTTAGCGATAAGACATTGACCGAGCAATGCCAAATTTTTGTACAATTGCTAAAGATGCAAAAGATGAGACCTTTGCTAGCCAAATTGAAGATTCGTGTGAACAAGAAGACTAAAAAAAATTCTATTATTGTCAAAAATAACAAGGAAAAAGATAAGAGAGTTGCTCAGACAGTCATTACAACTGCCCTAGTAAGCCATCAATTGAAAAAGGCTCGCTTTATGAGATTAACTTGTATTTATTTTGACATAAATCGTAAAACTTTGGATAGAGCACTTGAAAGAAGAGAAATAATAGATGATCCTCTTCAAAATGATACATGAGATTTTTCCAGGAGGCTTCCACGTGTTGATAAGAAGCTAACTAATAATGTAAAGCAGGTAATTCAACAACTTTGGCATGATAACTCTAAGTATCACCAAATGTAAAGGATGTTTTAAAGTTAATAATTGGCAATCGAGACCGCACACCACATCCTAAACATTTCTTGGAATCAATCCAAACAATGTTGTTCAAAAAAATTATTGAAACACATCCAAATATGGAAATCTCACAAAGGACTTTTGAAGGTTTGAAAAATGTGGTAGCATAGACAAGGCAGTGAATTTTTTGAAAAAATGCCTCAAAGAAATGTAGTCTCATAGAATGTCATGATAGACAAATGTAATTGACAGTTGCTTCTAGTTATTAGTTATGCAATGTGAAGTAATTATATAACTACTTAGGTTGAATTTGTAAAAACTTTATTGTAATTGAAATTTTTTCATCTAGCAGCATCTAGAAGATGTGCAATGCAATGTAATCATGGATATGAATATAAACTACAAAAATCTATTTTTTTACAATTCATTAGTTAAACTCTTTATTTTATTTGCTCTCTATATCTCTATGCTATGGAAATGCCTTTCAATTTCAAAATAAAAAGTTTTTCTCTTGTTCTACAATTTTTTACAATTTTTTTTAAACCTGGATTATTTTTAAATCTTATACTTTTGGTTTTCTGATTTTTTCCCCAAAATATTTTTGTTGCTATGGTTTAAACTATATAATATAACCATAATATAACTAAGTAATATATGATATAATTTAACTCTCGATTATTCATTATTTTTCATTGTGAACTATATAATATAACTGTAGAAGAGGGGGATTCACTACTCACGAGTTATCTTCATTCAGAGAGCCTCACGGGGCGAACTACCCTAAACTACCTCAAGTAACAACGGCGAGAGTTCTAGAATCTAGAAGAGCAAGTCACAAAGATTTTCTAGACAAATTGACAAGCTCTCGGCCAAAGGACGTCAATGTAGAATACAAACGATAACGTGGCACGTTCTCATCCCAGAGGCACGCTGACATCTCATACGAACCAGAGAATGTGTTTATCACAGAAAATAGCTAAGTGATCACTAACAACCAGATTGTTGAGAACTTACTGAATGTGATAAAGTAGTAGAATGTGATAGAAAGGAGATTAAGTAAAGAACAGATGATAAAGATAAGGAGAAGAAAAGAAAGGAAATACTTACAACCACACAAGTGATGAAGCTTCCAACTCATGAGTGTCTTCAATACCTGTACACAAGAGGGAGAGAGAAATTTTTGGGGCTGTATAGGGGTTTTCCTCAATCAAACCCCCATTTTGGTGTTCACACCTCCACATATAGCCAAATAGATAGAGAGAAAAGTAGAAATGAAGTAAAGAGCACTAAAGCACTACAAAACAGTGTATGCTACTCAACCAAGTAATAGAGGAGAGGAGTGAAAACATACCACCTCCACCAAGAGCGCTCAAGGATAATGGGGAAAAAAATGAGAGGAACTCAAGTCTCTGCTACAATGGTGTTTTGTTCCACAGTTGCTCTACTGAAGTGGTGGAGTGTTGATATTGCTGCTATGAAGTGTAAAGTGTTTGGAGATTGAAGAGATGGTGAAGAAGCTACTTAGAGCTTGTGAATGGAGTGAAGAAGTTCTTAGAAGATGAAATGCATATGGAAGGAGTGAATTTGAAGGAGAGATGAAGAAAACGGCCATATTAGGTCGGTCGGCTGAAAAGGGCGTTACAACTTCACTCCCAATGGGAAGTGTAATGCCTCTGTAGGCTCTAGCCGCAGGAATCTATCAAGGACGTAAGCACGTTGCACAGATTTCTGCACATCGCACGAGCGTCCCCAAAAAAAATGCCTCCACTAACACTCAAAGTAGGCACCAGGTGGGATACAAGCAGCGGGCTTATGTGGAATTAAGCCTCTGAACTTGGTTTTCTAAGGTGGATAAATGCAAAAGGGGATTTGCACATTAGGTGAAAATTCACTCCTATACATTAACTATTATTTTTATGCTATTGTACATTGATATTTAACCATTTCTCAAGATTAAATTTTTGAAGAGTTTAAACATGCACATGAGGAACAAATTATTTTGATTGTCACCTTCTATATATCAAATTATCCAATAATCAACTGTATGTCCATATATAGAAATGGCATCAACGCCAACTTGTGTCATAGAAAAAGCACCCTTTACTTGACATGGGATTAATTCATGATAAAATTGACTTAATGAGGCCTTGATTTGAGTGTTGTGAGGCATTTTATGCATCCACACTAGGTCTTGGACCCTTGCAAATTAAATAACATGTTTTTTATGATGTCTTGTCAAGGTGTTGTGAAGTGTTGTAACACATTTCTACACTCTTCTAGACTCTTTTTATTATAATTCACCTAAAAATCACCTTTTTATCCCTTAACAAGTCCTATTTTGAAGTGTTTTAAAGTCTTGTAAAAATATTTCATGCTTTTCTAGGCATAACTTCCCTATTTACACCTTTCTTATTCTTTATTTGACCCTTTATGCTCTTATAAGCCTTAATTAAGTGTATTTTTGAATGTGAACCAGACAAACAACATTAAATGTAACTTAATTTTTGACACCTACTTTCAATTCCAAGGTGGGACCCATTCACCATGGGTGGCGAATGAGTCCCTCTTAGCTCCAAATTCAAAATATTTTAAATTTCCTTTCAGGTTTTTATTTAAAAATACCTTATGTCAACCTGTGGTGAGGTATTATTGGGTTAGTAAGGCACAAGTGTGTATAAATAAGTATTTTTATCCTAATTTTTCATCTCCTCCATCACTTATCCATTCTTCATTCTTCATCCATCATTCTTCCACCTCAAATCAACCAAGCTAGGGATTTCACATTGCAAATCATTAATTTAGCTTCCTAAGACATTCAAGGGTAGATTCTACATGTTTTGTTACAGACTTTCAAGATCAATCATCATGGAAAGGTAATCAACTCCATTATTTCATGTTTCATTTCATTATTTGATCATTTTGGTTTAATTACCTAAAAAGGGGTTTGACCAAGGCAAACCTCCATGCCCTAACATTCAACATTTCTCCTTGTCTTGTGTGTTTACAGATTTAGGTCTCTTGGAAGCTTAGAAATCATTGAAGATAAATTTTAAAGGTTGCTAAAGTCTTCTCCTCATCCAAAAAGTCAAAGTATCAACATAATCTTATTTTCATACCCGTAAATCAAATTTTGGAAAGCAAACACCTATAGAGTATCAAAGTGCATATCCGAAGCTCCATAATCCACTTTTGAAGATTTAGAAATTCAAAAGTGGACTCATTCACCATGGGTGGTGAATGAGTCCCATTTCCAAGTGATTTTTATGTTTTTTGCATTTTCTGACACCCTTTTGACAGAAACGGGTTTTGGCTCAATTTACCAGAACTGGGACTGATTTGCACAAAATGGCGAATGATTCCCTTCAGGCCTGAAAAATAGCATCAACAGTGTTTCAAAATTAATTTCCAGCCTTCTTCAAGCCTTCAAGTGCACACTTTCAATTTGGTTTAATTCTGTTAAGCATTGCATTCATTTCTAGTTCATTGTTGCATTACACAATGTGTTTTCAAACAAGTCATTTTCCTTTAGTTTCCATTCATTAGTCAATCAATCTTATTAGTTTCTTGCATTCAAACATTGCATCTAGTAATATTGCATCCTTTTCCATCTATATTACACTAATCCTTGAATGTAGACATAAGCATTTTTAACCTTATTTTTTCCCTTTTAGGTGAAAGATCCTAGAAGAGTAAGTGTCTAATAGGGTTCCAAAAATCTAAGTTTCATTTTGGTGAACCTACTTTTAGAAAACTTTGTTTTATGATTTGGAGTCCATTTTCATCCTAATCCTAGCTTGCATTGAATTTTCATTAGAGTTGCATTGGTTAATTTGCATCTAGGGTTTCAAATTTTTGTATTAGAAAAAAGTGCTTTAGCTTGCATTTTTGCATACAATTTCCTTAAAAATCTCTGAAATTTTGCATCTCCATCTTAGGACTGCATCATAAAACACCAAGCACATTAGAAACAATTCAAACTTTCTGAAAATTTTGCAAAAAAACCAATACTGGGACTCATTCGCCATGCTGGGAAAATCAGTCCCTGTACAGATTTTTGATTAACTGTTACAGCATCAGAAATCTCTTTTATGTGCTTCCAAAGCCTCCTAGTATCATATAGTGTGTCATATAAAAAAGGGCCCTTTGCTTGACATGGAATAATTCATGATAAAATGGACTTAACATGAGGTATTAATCTAGTGTTGTGAGGCATTTTATGCATCCACACTAGGTCTTGGACCCTTGCAAATCAAATAACATGGTTTTAACGATGTCTTGTAAAGGTGTTGTAAAGTATTGCAAAGGAATTTCACGCTTTTCTAGACTTAATAAACCTATTTCTCCCTAATTCAACATTATAAAATGTATTTAATAACATCATTACATCAATTTAGAAGGCTTTTAAAATAAACTTAATGTTAAATTAGTGTTGTAATGTGTCTTGCACATTCACATTGATTTTTGTGCCTTCCTAGGCTATGTGGACCTTATTTTAGTGTAGAAAAGTGTATTTAATCACACTTTCACATTGATTTATGTGTCCCAATCCCTATTTAACATTTACATCATCATTAATAGGAGAATCTTAATCCATATTATGCATCCCAAGGCTTAAATTGATCAAACACCTAACAAGGTTGCATTTTAGACCTTATTTCCTTATTCCTTGGCATCTGAGCTGTCAAATTGGCCCCTGTGGAACCCATTCACCATGCATGGTGAATCAATCCCATCCAGGTGGGACCCATTCACCATGTGTGGCGAATGAGTCCCATTTGGCTCAAATTTTGACCTTTGAGCGGGAAAAAAGTGAAATTTGAGTTTAATTTTGCTTCATGTCAACCTATGATGAGGTATTAATGGGTTACTAAGGAACATGTGTGTATAAATATGCATTTTTCTCCTCATTTCACATCTCTTATCGCTCATCATTCATCCATTCACAAATCTTTCATCTCAAGTCAAGAAACTTAGGGTTTTATCATTGCAAGATATCAAGAAAGCTTCTAAATACATTCAAGGGTTGAATCTTCCTCCATTGCTGCAGAAATTCAAGATCAACATCATGGTAAGGTAATCTATTCCATTTTTGTATGTTTTATTCCTTTCTTTCATCATTTTGGTTTAATTACCTAAACGAGGTTTGATCAAGGCAAACACCCATGCCCTAACAATCAACATTTCTTCTTTTCTTCTTGTGTGTTTGTATATTTAGGTCTCTTGGAAGCTTGGAAATAATTGAGGATCAAGTTTCAAATTCATTCAAGTCAAAATATCAACAAAAAGTCACTTTCAGACCTGAATCTGACAATTTCAGAAGTGAACACCTATAGGAAGCAGAAGTACAGATCTAGCTCCACAGAATCAACTCCTAAATTTGCTAATTCCTGTAGGTGGAATAATTCACCACCCATGGTGAATGAGTCCCATCTATAGGCCTAAAAAGTGGTTTTGTCATAATTTAGCTCCAGGTAGTCAGAAACCTATTTCTTGGACATTTCACCAGAAGCAAGACTGATTCACCATGCACGGCGAATCAGTCCCAGTGGCCATTAATAGTGACTTTTGGAACATTCCAAAACCTTCTAGCAACCATAATCTGCCTCCAGGTGCACTCTATTCCATTTCATCAATTTTTGTTTTCATTTGTTTAGGTTTTTAGTTCATATTTGCAATCAACACCGTGTTTTCCAGCATCTTGCATTAGATTAGTTTACATTCACTTATTTGCATTTGTAAGCATTCAAAAAAATCTACACACACGTCACATCAATATCCCATCCATCCTTACATTAATCTTGATTGAAACATTGTAAATTTTGCCCCTATCTCTCTCCTTTTAGGTGAAAAACCCTAGAAGAGCAAGAGTTGTCCATAGGGGTCAAAATCCTTCATTTCATTTTGGTGAACCTATAGTTTGAATCCCCTCTTTTCTGATTTTGGATTCCATTGATCATCCTAGATTTTCTTGCATTGCATTTTGCATTAGTTAGCTTGCATTCTAGATACTCATTTTTGCATGGGTAAAAGTGCATAATGGGTTGCATTTTTGCATCTTTAATCATTGAAAAGTTCAAAACTTCTACATTTTTCATTTAGACTTGCATCATGACAAATTTTTGCAAATTTTGAAAGAAGTCCATACTGAGACTCATTCGCCACCCTAGGCGAATCAGTCCCTTCTAACCCTTGAAATAACATTTTACAAAACTCAGAAATTTTTTTTTAGGCTTCTATTTGGTGCCTTAAATTTTATATATCAGTTAGTTGCATTTCTATCACATGAATTTCATAAAATATAGCCTTAATTAGCTCATTTCATACATGGTTTCACTTTCAAGTTTGCATTCTCATCTCATAATCAGCCAATTATCACCTTTGAAATCTGAAACATTATTCTTCATTTGCATCTTTGCTTTCGCATTTTTACATTTCAAGATTGTCGATTAATCTTTCCATCATGTTTTCAATACAAATTTCTATGGTTCTCATCTTGCATGTTCTCTTTATAGATATTATTGCATGTTGTAAGCAACTTTTGTTAAAAGCATATGAATATGAGGTTTGTGCCCCTCTCTTTTTGTTCGTCATAGACCCATCTCCTAGTTCACCTTTTGTGGGTGAGGTTGGTTTAGTGAAAGAAACCTTGGATAATCATAACACTTACATTTTTTCTTCTCCTATCATCTCTCACGCTTGTGAAGCAAATATTTTAGTGCTAGAAGAACCAATTGATGAGAGTTGTGACAATCTAAGTGTTTCTCTCCTCTTACCTCTCCTATTAGACATAACATTACTACAAAAGAGGACATCACACTAAGTAATCATGACGATCACACAACACAACATAACCATGAGACCATAGATTCATCTCCCAACTCCTCCCCTATTTGTGAGAATGTTCTTGTGAGTAATCATGGCAATCACATTATTTGTGAAGAGGATATGTTGACATTAAATGCTCAAACCTTTAAGACCTATGACAGTCCTCTTTATTTTTCTTCCCCTATTTTGGAAGACATTATTGGAAAAAGGGAGGTAATCAAAGATAATCATGAGAATCTCCTTGCTCCCTTTCCTAATGTTTCCCCCGTCCAAGAACACATTAAACAAAAGGATCCAATGGTTGAAAAACAAGAATGTGATGATTTTTCTTCTCTTGATGCCTATCCCACTTGTTATGAAGCTTTTTTGCACATTTCAACCTTAGATGAACATATTACAAGCTCTCCTAGTAGGGTAGATAATATGGAACAAGAGAATGAGATATTACAAACACTGAATGATTGCATATTCTTCCCCTAATCTCCTCATTATCAATAATCAAACACATTCAACCATTAATAACTCCCTTGGTTATGATGAAGTTATTTTAGATGAACCAAACCTTAATTGTCATGAACATTTGGTTTTCTATTCTCCTATGAACTCTCCTTCTAGGGAGGATATTATGGCCCAAGACAAAAATAACATTCCCTTCAAAGACAATGAAGACTCTCACTTGTTATGGGATGTTAACAATATTCAACCTCACTACACCCTTTACCTAGCCTCGCATAAACTTCATCCTTCCAATATACCTCACTACACACTTTACCCACCTTCGCATCTGCTTCATCCTTCCAATAAACCTCACTACACCCTCCACCCACCTCAAACTACTGTATTGTAGCAACTGAGTTATAATATCATTTCCCATACATATAATACTCAAAATAATCCGCAACCACCACAACCAATCCCACCCTCCTTACCTTTACCCAATCCACCTAGCGCTCCTCGTTACATCCCACACAGAAAGGAGTATGATATTGTTGAACAATTAAATAATACTCTTGCAAATATTTCCCTTTGGGATTTACTTTAGAACTCACCAAATTACAACAACATTCTTCAAACAGACTTAAAACAAATCACAATTCCTCCTAGTAAAACTCTGAATGATGTGGTAGCCCTCATCCACAAAAAGAATCTTGACATTACCTTCCATCAACACGAGCTCCCTCCTTTGGAGTTGCGTAAACAACATGATGCCTTTATGATAATTGCTCGATTCAATTGCATAGGTATCAAACACACTCTCATAGATAATGGTTTTTCCCTTAATGTGTGTAGTGTGAGTCGAGCCTTGATCGATTACATGTTGACAAGTCACAAATAATACCTAATTTTGTCACTTTTCGAGGATTTGATAATACAACAAAGCAACCACTCGGTATAATCACTTTGCCTATTACGGTTGGGGTGGTTACTTTACAAACTCCTATTCATATCATGCCTTATGATCTTTCGTACAATCTTCTTTTAGGAAAACCATGGATTCATAAGATGAATGCAGTGCCTTCAACCCTTCATCGTATAATGAAATATGTCTATAATAATAACATTTATCAAGTTGAAGCAGATCCTGAGCCTAAAAGTGTCTTGCACCCTAAAAAAGGAGCTACAAGTCCTTTGAAAACATTGATTCAAACATCCAACATAGATGCTCTTGAAATTGAACACAATTATGAGGGATCGCCATCTAAATTATTCAGTGACGATTGGGGATCCTTAGACTTCACACCATCCTTCAACGCTAAAATACATAGTCACACAAAAGAAAGGTGAGACACAAGGACAACCAACCATCATGTCAATGCAAAATTCATATAACCTTTCGAAAGCATCCACCTACTCTACTTTAGATAATGCGACAAACTCCACAATAACCCTTGACGAACACAATAACGAACAACCCCCCGATTCCAAAGCAATGAAGAAAATTTATGGAAAATGTTATGAAATCATTAAACAACAAGGATATAGTGGAAAAGGATGTGGTGCTTGATAACAAGGTATCCACAACCCTATAGAGCTTAACACACAACAAACGACTCATGGTCTTGGCTATTGTCATATGATCAAGATTGCCAAGCCCTCACTCAACATCAACAACCCCACACAACATACTTCTAAATCATCCTTAGTAACTAGTGGTCTTGAAAATCATCCTTTACCAAACATACAACTACACCTTCCCTTAAAGTCAATGTCATCTCGCAAAATGTTCATGATTTGAATTCGTTAGATTTTGCATCCTCATATAATGGGAAGAATAAAATCTCGCAATCTCAAGAAACTTGCCTAAGTATGACATCTACTACTAAGCAAGATGTATCTTTGAAACAAACCACAAGACCAAGACCACCTTCTCCCATAGATCAAGAGGGTATCTTGTCAAGACTCCTCCAAGATCACTTGATCACCCTCCCTCCAAGAACTCGAAAGAAATGTTATGAAAAGGCTTCATTTTGCACCTATCATAGATTTCATGGACATTCCACTAATAAATGCAATGCTTTGAGTTGTAAAATCCAACATTTTCAGGATTTTGGTATGCTTCCCTATGTGGGGGCACCTAGTTCCTCTAATTTCCATTGATTTTCACTCTAGCATGCATCTCATCAATAGTTTTGGCTCACCTTTTTCCTGCACTCAGTGGGGGCAAGGGATTCATTAGCCTTGTTCTCGTATGTCACTTGTCATTGTCTCTTTTGACTAATCATTAACCTTTCATGGATGTATAAGAGAAAGCTTGAAATGTGGACGACATGTCTTAATATTGATTTGCTTGTGACATACTCTCTTTCTTCATGACGCAACTTATCGAAAACATATAACTTGGCATAGGGCTTTTCGAATAAGCTCTCATCTTCTCTTCTACTTTAAAGAAATTTCTCACAATATTGGTGTTAGCAATTCCTTTAAAGTGGGGGGAATACAATACCATAATTCATTTGCATTCTTGGTTCCTAGTGTAGCCTTACCATTTATATGATGTGTTTGTCACTTTGTGATGACATTGGGTGTGATGTCCTTCATAAGTGTGATCTATCTCAGCATATTACATTCCTCTTGGTGGCCTGCTATGACGCAATGCATCCCCTAAGTTGTGAATATACTATTATTTGATTGGTCCTCTCTTGGAGACATTAAACACAATGTTCCCTAAGTGACTGACCTTGCATGAATTGAACAAGACTCCTTGGAACATTTTTATGCATAACACTTTTACACTTTTACATTTTTGCATTTTACATTTTTGCATCTTTTTCCACCTTGCATAACACAACTTGCATGACTGTGGTACCTTTTCTTTTTGTTCATAAGTGTTTTCTTGTAGCACCTTGTTAAAGTTATCAGTAGGTATAACTTTAATATGGTTAAGCAGGAAGCCCACCTAGCGGCATGACTTTTCCCCATAGCCACCTTTGTGTTTGTGAGTGCATACCAACTAGCATATGTATCTTACCTTTTTGGGCTTTCTCACCCCGTGAACAACAAGTTTTGTGGCCCCAGAGTGAGTATGTTGTGGCTTTCTCACCCCGTAGACGACTTGAAGTTTTGTGACCCCGAAGTGAGTACATCTTTTCCACCCCATCTTTATTTTTATCCTTCTTTTGCATGATTTTATATCTTGAGGGCTTGACTTAGGATCTTGGATCCTGGGGGCTTGCACATACTCCTTAATCTTTTTCATTCTTTGTCATCTACATCTATGCATGTGGACCTTTCTTTAATGTCTACTTTAGTGTGAGTTTGAAGCAAGTTCATCCTCTCACTAAAGTGGGGGCTAAATATATCGTAGAAAAAAGGACCCTTTACTTGAAATGGAATAATTCATGATAAAATGGACTTAATGAGGTCTTAATCTAGTGTTGTGAGGCATTTTATGCATCCACACTAGGTCGTGGACCCTTGTAAATCAAATAACATGGATTTAATGATGTCTTGTAAAGGTGTTGTAAAGTCTTGCAAAGGACTTTCACACTATTCTAGAATTAATTAACCTATTTCTCCCTAATTCAACATTATAAAATGTATTTAATAACATCATTACATCAATTTAGAAGGCTTATAAAATAAACTTAATGTTAAATTAGTGTTGTAATGTGTATTGCACATTCACATTGATTTTTGTGCCTTCCTAGGCTATGTGGACCTTATTTTAGTGTTGAAAAGTGTATTAAATCACACTTTCACATTGATTTTTTTGTCCCAAGCCATATTTAACATTTAAATCATCATTAATAGGACCATCTTAACCCATATTGTGCATCTTGAGGCTTAAATTGATCAAACACCCGACAAGGTTGCATTTTAGACCTTATTTCCTTATTCCTTGGCATCTGAGCTATCAAATTGGCCCCTATGGGACCCATTCACCATACATGGTGAATCAGTCCCATCTAGGTGGGACCCATTTTCCATGTGTGGCGAATGAGTCCCATTTGGCTCAAATTTTGATCTTTGAGTGGGAAAAAAGTGAAATTTGAGTTTAATTCTGCTTTATGTCAGCCTATGATGAGGTATTAACGGGTACTAAGGCACATGTGTGTATAAATATGTATTTTTCTCCTCATTTCACATCTCTTAAATCTCTCATCATTCTTTCATTCACAAATCTTTCATCTCAAGTCAAGAAACTTAGGGTTTTATCATTGCAAGATATCAAGAAAGCTTCTAAAGGCATTCAAGGGCTAAATCTTCCTCCATTGCTGCAAAAATTCAAGATCAACATCATGGTAAGGTAATCTATTCCATTTTTGTGTGTTTCATTCCTTTCTTTCATCTTTTTTATTTAATTACCTAAACTGGGTTTGACCAAGGCAAACCCCCATGCCATAACAATCAACATTTCTTCTTTTCTTCTTGTGTGTTTGTAGATTTAGGTCTCTTGGCAGCTTGGAAATCATTGAGGATCAAGTTGAAAATTAATTCAAGTCATCTCTTCATCATTCAAGTTAAAATATCAACAAAATTTCACTTTCAGACCTAAATTCGACAATTTCAGAAGCGAACACTTGTAGGAAGCAGAAGTGTAGATCTAGCTCCACAAAATCAATTCCTGAATTTGTTGATTCTTGTAGGTGGACTATTTCACCACCCATGGCGAATGAGTCCCATCTATAGGCCTGAAAAGTGATTTTGTCATAATTTAACTCCTGACAATCAGAAACCTATTTCCTGGACTTTTCATCATAAGCAAGATTGATTCGCCATGCATGGAGAATCAGTTCCAATGGCCATTAATAGTGACTTCTAGAACATTCTAGAACCTTCTAGAAATAGTAATCTACCTCCAGTTGCACTTTATTCAGTTTCATCAATTTATGTTTTTATTTGTTTAGGTTTTTAGTTTATATTTGCAATCAACACTATCTTTTCCAGCATCTTGCATTTTCATTTGTAAGCATTCAAACACATCTACACACACTTCACATCAATATCCCATCCATCCATACTTTAATCTTGATTGAAACATTGTGCATTTTTCTCCTTTCTCTCTCCTTTTAGGTGAAAAACCCTAGAAGAGCAAGAGTTGTCCATAGGGGTCAAAGTCCTTTGTTTCATATAGTATATGTTTAGACAGTTTTTGGAAAAATTGTTTTATGAATTTAGCTCAAAAACATCATTTTATATTACTCATTCTTCCAATCACTTCATTTGTAAACACCATTACATCTTAAAATGCTTCCATTTCTGTAATTTTGCATAACATTGATAAAAGTACTTTTCACTTTTGCATATACACTATTTCTATTCATCAAGCTTTGCATTAGTTTGGTAAAAGTACTTTTCACTTTTGCATATACACTATTTCTATTCATCAAGCTTTGCATTAGTTTGGTAAAAGTACTTTTCATTCTTGCATATACATTTTTTACATTTTTAAGGTGTTGCATACATTGGATAAGAGTGTTTTGTATCTTTGCATATACATTGTTCATATTGTTGAAACATTGCATGACATGGTTACATGTGCTTTTCATTCTTATTCAAACACTCCTAGTACATTACATGTGTAGACATGTTAAGAAACATTTTCTATCCCCTCCCTATGAGAGTGTTTTTGTGAAAGAGATTGCAACTTGGGCCATTCCAAACAATCATACTTGTTCTTCTCAAAATATCTCTCCTCTTGGTGACGAAGATATTTTAGTAGAAGAATCAATTAATGAGAGTTTTGAGAATCCTATTTTTTTCTCTCGTTTTACCTCTCTTAGTGGAAAAAACATTCACACCCAACATAACACAACCTTAGATGATCATGACATTACAATTTCTTTTTCTCCTAGTATCTCTCCTAGTTGTGAAGAAGATACTTTGTTGTTAGAAAACACAATTGATGACAGTCATGAGAATCTTCATTGTTCCTCTTCATCTCACAAAACCCTTCTTGGACAAGACAATTCAACCATTGAACATTCTCCTACTTGTGATGAAGCTACTTTACAAGCTTCAAATTTGGATGAACACATTACAAGCTCTCCTAGTAGGGTAGATAACATGACACAAGATAATGAGACCTTAAAGACAATGGATATTCAACTAAAACCTTCTCCTAATCATCCCTCTCTTGAAAATCCCATCATTTATCATTCCCCTATTGGCGATGAAGTCATTTTGGAAGAACCTGGCCTTACTTTTCATGAACATGTGGCTTGTTGTTCTCTTAAAATCTCTCCTCCTAGGGAGAATATCATGGTGCTAGAAAATGAAAACAATCATAACATGTCTTCCTTCCATAGACAAGTGGTTCTTGATTGCCCTTCATTCAAGCTACATAAAACCAAGACCGTTGAGGTTATGAATGCACAAGTGTCCACTAGATCCCCCTCAATCAATGGACCTCATATATACCCCATGGGACATCCTAACAATCCTCTAATTATCTACCCACCTTCACACAAACACCAAACTCAAAATAAACCTCAACTCATCCTTTACGCACCTTCACATAAACTTCACCCTTCTAACCGACCCCGGTACACCCTCTACCCACCTCAAAATAATGTGTCACAACAACCGAGTTATAATATCATTTCTCATACATATAACACTCAAAATAATCCTCAACCACCGCAACCAACCCCACCCTCTTTACCTTTACCCAATCCACCTATTGTTCCTTGTTACCTCCCACACACAAAGGAGTATGATCTTGTTGAACAATTAAAGAATACTCCTACAAAAATTTCCCTTTGGGATTTAATTCTGAACTCACCAAATCACCACAATATTCTTCAAACAGCCTTAAAACAAATTGTAGTTCCTACTAGTACAACTTTGAATGATGTGGCAGCTTTAACCCATCGAATGAATCAAACAAATCTCAACATTACTTTCCATCAACATGAGCTCCCTCCTTTAGAGTTTCAAAAACAAAATGAAGCTTTCATGATCATTGCTCAATACAATAGAACAGGGATAAAGCGAACCCTTATTGATAACGGTTTTTCCCTTAATGTGTGTAGTGTGAATCTCCTTGATCGATTAGATGTTGAAAAGTCACAAATAATACCTAATTTTGTATCTATTCGAGGATTTGATAATACAACAAAGCAACCACTCGAGATAATTACTTTACCTATTATGATTGGGGTGGTTACTTTGCAAACTCCTATTCATGTCATGCCTTCTGATCTTTCATACAATATTCTTTTAGGTAGACCAAGGATTCATGAGAGAATGAAGTCTCTTAAACCCTTCATCGTATAGTGAAATATGTCTATAACAATAACATTTATCAAGTTGAAGCAGATCTCGAACTTGAAAGTTGCTTGCACCTTGAAAAAGGAGCTACAAGTCCTCTGAACACATTGATTCCAACATCCAACATAGACCTCTTGAAATTGAACACAACGATAAGGAATGGCCATCTAAATTATTTGGTGATGATTGGGGATCCTTAGAAAAAATACCATCAATTATGGGGGAATACAGATTCACACAAAAGAAAGATGAGAAACAAAAACAACAAACCATCATGTTAATGCAAAATTTGGATAACCTTTCGAAAGCATCCACCTCAACCACTTTGGAAAAACATACCAACTACATAACAACCTTTGACGAACACAACAATGAACAACCAACTGATTCCAAAGCAATGAAAAAACTTTATGGAAAAGGATATGATCTCATGAAACAAGGATATAGTGGAAAAGGATGTGGTGCTCGAGAACAAGGTATTTGTAACCCTATAGAGCCTAACACACAACAAACAAGTCATAGTCTTAGCTATTGTTGTATGATAGAGATTTCCAAACCCTCACTCAACATCAACAATATCACACAACATTCTCCTAAATCAACCTTAACCATCAACACTAGTGGGTTTGAACAACATCCTTCACTTAATATCAATTTCATGTCACAAAATGCTCATGATTTGAATTCGTTAGATTTATATCCTCCTATGGAGAGAATAAAATCTCACAATATAAAGCATCTTGCATAAGTATGACATCCAATACTAAGCAAGATGTATCTTTGAAACAAACCACAAGACCACCTTCTCCTCTTGATCAAGAGGATATCTTGTCTAGACTCCTCCAAGATCACTTGATCACCCTTCCTCCTAGAATATAAAGAAATGCTATTACAAGACTTCATTTTATGCATTACATAGAGTTCATGGTCACTCCACTAATGAATGTAATGCCTTGAGTCATAAAATACAACATTTTCATGAGTTTGGTATGCTTCCCTATGTGGGGGCACCTCATTCCTCTAAATGCTATTTATTTTCACTCTAGCATGTATTTCATTGATCATTTTGGCTCACCTTTGTCCTACACTAAGTGGTGGAAATGGGTTTGATAGCCTTGTCCTCATATGTCACTTGTGGTTTCCTCCTTTGGCTAGTCGTTAACCTTTCATAAATACATAAGAGCAAGCTTGGGATGTGGATGACATGCCTTCAATTGGCTCGCATGAGACATACTACCCTCTTTCATGACGTAGCTTATTAGAAACATATGACTTGGCATAGGGATTTCTGACTAAACTCTCATGTCTCCTTCTTCTACTTTAAAGAAATTGCTCATAGTACAGGTGCTCGCAACTACTTTAAAGTGGGGGAATACATCACTACTCACATTTCATTGTGTAATTTTCTTTTCTTGCGATTCCCTCTCTTGGAAGCATTAGGTAAAATGTTCCCCAAGATGAGACCTTGCACAGTTTGTCCTCTCTTGGAAATAAGATGAGATCATTTGCATTTATCCTATCTTGGAGACAATAGAAATGATGTTCCCTAAGATGAGACATTGCACAAACAAAGCAAAATCCCTTTGAATAATCTTTACAATATTTTGCATTAACATTGTCTATGAGTGTCAAGCATACAAATTTTTGCTTACCTCATGGAGCTCAAAAACCCCTTTTCCTTTGTGGCACCTTATTAAATTTATTAGGAGGTATAACTTTGATATGGTTGAGCGGGATTCCCACCTAGCGGCATGACCTTTCCCATAGCCACCTTTGTGTTTGTGAGTGCATACCAACTAGTGTATGTTTCTCACCTTTTGGGATTTCTCACCCCACAGATGACCAAAAGTTCTATGGCCCCAAAGTGAGTATACATTTGGCCTTCTCACCCGGCAGACAACCAAGAAGTACACATTTCTTTTTCCAAACAAACAACCTAGATTTGATCCACAACTAGTTGGACAAACGATCAAAGCTCAATCCATCTTTTCATTTTCATCTTTCTTTATCTTGCCATTGCATGATTTTGTATCTTGATGGTTTGACTTAGGATCTTCGATCCTGGGGGCTTGGCCACCTCCTTCAATCTTTTTCATTCTTTGTCATTTGCATTTGTACACTCAGATCTCTCTTGAATGTCTACTTTAGTGTGATTTTGAAACAAGTTCATCCTCTCACTAAAGTGGGCGCTAAATGTGTTGTAGAAAAAAGGACCCTTTGCTTGACATGGGATTAATTCATGATAAAATGGACTTAATGAGGCCTTGATTTGAGTGTTGTGAGGCATTTTATGCATCCACACTAAGTCTTGGACCCTTGCAAATTAAATAACATGCTTTTTATGATGTCTTGTGAAGGTGTTGTGAAGTGTTGTAACACATTTCTACACTCTTCTAGACTCTTTTTATTATAATTCACCTAAAAATCACCTTTTTATCCCTTATCAAGTCCTATTTTGAAGTGTTGTAAAGTCTTGTAACAAGATTTCATGCTTTTCTAGGCACAACTTCACTATTTACACATTTGTTATGCTTTATTTGACCCCTTTATGCCCTTATAATCCTTAATTAATTATATTTTTGAATGTAAACACAACAAACAACATTAAATGTAACTTAATTCCTGACACCCACTTTCAAGTCCAAGGTGGGACCCATTCACCATGGGTGGAAAATGAGTCCCTCTTAGCTCCAAATTCAAAATATTTTAAATTTCCTTTTTGGTTTTTATTTAAAAATGCCTTATGTCAACTTGTGATGAGGTGTTATTGGGTTAGTAAGGCACAAGTGTGTATAACTAAGTGTTTTTATCCTCATTTTTCATCTCCTCTATCACTTATCCATTCTTCATTCTTCATCCATCATTCTTCCACCTCAAGTCAAGCAAGTTAGGGCTTTCACATTGCAAGTCATTAATTTAGCTTCCTAAGACATTCAAGGGCAGATTCTACATGTTTTGTTGTAGACTTTCAAGATCAATCATCATGGCAAGGTAATCAACTCCATTATTTCATGTTTCATTTCATTATTTCATCATTTTTGTTTAATTACCTAAAAAGGGGTTTGACCAAGGCAAACCCCCATGCCCTAACATGCAACATTTCTCCTTCTTGTCTTGTGTGTTTGCAGATTTAGGTCTCTTGGAAGCTTGGAAGTTATTGAAGATCAAGTTACAAGATTGCTAAAGTTTTCTCATCCAAAAAGTCAAAGTGTCAACATAATCTCATTTTCAGACCCATAAATCATATTTTCCAAAGCGGACACCTATAGAGTATCAAAGTGCAGATTGGAAGATTCGAAATCCACTTTTGAAGATTTAGAAATTCAAAAGTGGACTCATTTACCATGGGTGGCGAATGAGTCCCATTTCCAGGTTAGTTTTATGTTTTCTGCATTTTCTAACACCCTTTTGATACAAATAGGTTTCGGTTCAATTTACCAGAACTGGGATTGATTCACCCAGAATGGTGAATGAGCCCCTCCGGGCCTAAAAAATAGCATCAACAGTGTTTCAAAAGTAATTTCCAGTCTTCTTCAAGCCTTAAGGTGCACAATTTCAGTTTGGTTTAATTTTGTTAAGCAAATTGCATTCATTTCTAGTTCATTTTTGCATTACACAATGTGTTTTCAAACAAGTCATTTTCCTTTAGTTTCCATTCATTAGTCAATAAATCTTATTAGTTTCTTGCATTCAAACATTGCATCTAGGCATATTGCATCCTTTTCCATCCATATTACACTAATCCTTGAATGTAAACATAAGCATTTTTAACCCTATTCCTTCCTTTTAGGTGAAAGATCCTAGAAGAGTAAGTGTCTAATAGGGTTCCAAAAATCTATGTTTCACAACTCAAACAAAGTTTTACAAAATGTGGCATATGCCATCTTGATATCTATTCAAAATTTACATGCCAAAATATCTATCTCATCCTAAACTACTGGTGGATCATCAAAATGGAGCCTCTTTGAAGTAATCTTTGGCTTTGAAGGTAGTTGCACAAGAAAAATTCAAACCACAATTTTGAGATTAGTTATACTATATAATTTAAAATTGAATAATTAACATCAAAATCAATATACATTGAATTATAATTAAACTCTGAAATTGAAATCTTGATTACCTCATATATACATCTCTTCAAAGGGTCGGGAGTCCTAGAATATGCCCCTCTCAAAGAACCAATCAAACCAAATTTTGAAATGTCAACTATATATGTGAACAAAAACATAAAATTGATACAATTTAGCATACATTTGTCAGTAATAGGAACATATTTACCAAACACAAAATAAAATAAACGTGCATACCTCTTTAGGCATCTCTTTTTCTTTATCTCCTTCAGGTGTTTTGACACCTCCTCCTTGAGATTTTTCAACACCTACTCCTTGAGGTGTTCCAATACCTACTCCTTCAGGAATTGTGACACTTGTCAACAAGGATGTGTAGCTCATAACCACCTATACATAAAAATGACAAGTGCTTCTGAAACTACCAATCTATGTCGATGTATGTATAATCACTATAAGATCTTAAAAATCTTAATTCAATCAAATTTGAGTTCAATTACCTTTCCCTTATCTACCATTGCACCTCCATAGTCTAAACAGTGCTACACCTCACTCGCACTAGGTGTTTCCTAGAAGAGGAAAAAAAGATAAACATATAAGTTAATATATAATTCCATTAATGACAATTCAAATGACAAGCAAGCATATAATAAGAAAATGTAAACGAGTGAGTGCAAAAATATATACAGGCCAAATGAAATGGCCCTAAGGGTGCTATCAGTAACTTGTGTAAGCTCCTCCTCAAACATCAACTATTAAATAGACCATGTAAATAAATATTAGTACTTGATACTATCTCTTATTAATATTCATTTAAAAACAAATGGAAGTTATGAATTTACAACTTAAATCTTACCTGTGTAACTATTCCAACATCCCCCTCTCTAGCAGGAGAGGACTCTGTAGGGTGTGCTCCAATCCCCTGCGTTTGATCCCCTATAATTTCCACATCATGGAGGTCATAATCAGAAGTGTCCAAGGGATGCTTAGCGGGTTGTACAAAAGGACCCAAGCATATCTGGTGGTACATAGTGCAAGAATGAGGCACACAGATATGTGGAGGATGATGCAACAGCACTCAATCCATCGCCAACATCACCAGCATGTGGTTGAGCTACTATAGTAGTATGGGAAACCAAAAGATCACTCAAAGAGTGAATAGCCTAAATAGTCTATGTGGTTGCATCCTTAATAATATCTAGATGATGTACTGGAGGTGGCTTAGGAAGGGAGGAGGGGGAACATATGGACCCTAGACTACTCTAATTGCCCCTGGCCTATCATGGGGCATACCTCCACTAATGCCCTGGAAGGGTTTAATGTTAAAGTAATTGACATGATGCCCTAACACAAACTCAGCGTATAATTTTTTAATAAATTAAAATGGTACATCAATATTGTTGTTGGGTTGTTTATCAAAAACCATCCACCAACGATCCCAAAATTTATCTACAATGTCCTTATTCGTGCACCATTTTACAGAAATTTTTGGTTTATTAACATTAACTGGTAGACTGGTGCAGGGGTTAACAAATAAAGAGGTTATTTGGGCTTTTTTATTTCAAGATCTTTCACATCTTCCCAAAACAATCCACAGGAGTAATATTCCCTCATGGTTTCTCGCCATGAAAGAATGGCATTATGTTGGGTGGAGAGGGTTTCTATATTTTTAATTATTTCCTTCAATGTGTCATCTAGGATAACCGAGGATTGTCTTATAAACATCACAAATGCCCCTCAATTGCTCCAATTTTTCACCAATTAATTCTTCAATTGATGGGTGCAGAGGTGGTGGAGAGTTTGACATTTGTGTGTTTTGATTCTCAACCATAATACCTGATTGAAGTTCAAAACTAATTAATCTAATTAAAAGTGCACAATATAAATTAAATTATTGTAAAAAACCCTAGTTTTTAATAAAAATCCATAAAAAGACTAGTTAAAATTATACAAAACTAATAGAAAAATCAATTAAAACAAAAAAAATGAAAAAATTACCTTGCAAATCGGATATCATCTTGAATCAAATATTGAATACACTCCACGTCACTCTCATTGTGCTTTGAGATGTTTTAAATGGTTGAAATGATTTTAAATGGTTGTGGTTGTGTATTTATACCCGACCCAAATCTGATATCCGATTTCTACTACTTTGGCTTGGGCATTGCTTTGGAGCAATGTACTAACACCCAACCCAAAAAAAAGTCAACTCAGGATTTTTGCATTTTTTGGTGGATGAAAAACACTACTTTTTTCATATCACCACTTTTTGGCCCATCATGATCCTACACATACCCGAATTCAAAAAAAAAATTGACCGAATGGCTAAGCCCATGTTCAATGTGGATCTGGTTTGTCCATGTTCAATGAGAAGGAATCTCAATGCCTACATATATTGTTGGATATGCACAAAATCATTTTGATGAGAAAGTCACAGAAATTTTATGAGATGCAATTGGCAAGAGTAAAGGCAGATTCTCCTTTCTATGCTATTTCTAGCAAATCTCCCAGCCTTTGTCAAAATTAGAACTTTGGAAAAGGATGCAAAATCCTATCAAAATATAATCAAAAGTATTTTATTTTGTCATATATTGTTATGAATGACCTAACCAACAAGGATGAAAAATGTGAAAACATAAAGAAGGTACATAAATTTTTTGAAAAAATGTTCCATTTACACTAAGTTGCCTTCATGTCTCTATCACTGCAACTTTCTTTCTCAAACTACTTGACACTACCTGCCTCTTACATCTCTCCTCTAGCATTAGACATGCATGCCATATTTTGGGAAACTTCTTCTACTGACTTGTTGCTTAGGATAACATAAAAGTATAGAGGAAGGAAAGCTAAGGGATAAGGAATTATAAAAGATATGGCTTATTTTTAGAAGAATCCCTTTTGAACTACCCAAAGTCAAGATCAAATGGCAACTAGGTCACTATCAGTTCCCAAACTATCCAATGTTAGGATCAAATAGCAAGCTAGGTCAGTCACATTTCCCAAATGGCCCAAAAGTAGGATCAATGAAGCAAAAATACATCACTCAATTGTACCAAAGAGTAACTAAAGGAAGTTTGCTTACTTGGCTCTTTTCAACAGGTCAGTAGGGACACTCCACAGTATCCAAACTAAACTTTCTCCAAAGTAAATTCAATACAAATATGAACCAAGTGCAACTCTCTTTGCCACCAGAGACTTAGACTAATTTCCTATGGATAATTGCTTCCTGAAGGTGTTTTCTCATAGGAGGGTTGTTCATCTTCCTATACAAGATAGAAACTCCACTTATTTGAGATTCTATTGTAAATCAGTTGAATGTAGATGGAAGAAATAAAAGACACAATTTTATTAATAAAGTCTTAAAAGCCATAATTTTTGTTAATTTATCAAACAGAATTATGAAAAGGATTCAAAACTGATCAATTCTCACATGAAGATGTTCCACAACAAAAAAGAGTAGTTAAAATAAATCTCCATTGTGATTCAGGAAGAACTTCGATTATCTTGTGGTACCCAAACCATTTGCTATCTTAACCACTAGTTTCAGCATCATCCCAAGCACACATGGTTGAAATGTAAAGTCCAAAAACTAATCATATTTGGTGTTGTACAGTTTTGATAGTCTTGACATTGTTCAACACAGATGTCTAGTGGTATCTGTAGAAACTAATGAAACAAAAAATATGGTTTGGAGAAATGCAAGCAGAATAACCAAGCCATCTCTATGTTTTGGAAAAATAGTCTACTTTCAGTTGATAAATTTGATCTCTAAGATCATTGTACAAAACTTGCACATCACAACCTTACAATTAAAATTCTAGGAAGTTGTTCTATTGTATTTGTATTCTCTTTGATTCTACAATTTGATTCTGGTCATAGTCACACTTTATCATAGAAGCATTAAATGGGAATAAAATATAATTAATTTTGTTTAATTAGTTATCAACTAGGACTAGGTACCATGTACTTCACAGGGACTATTGCTTCTTGGCCATACATCAATTGGAAAGGTGTGTCATGTACTTACCTTGTAAGATCTTTGGTCATTGAATGCATCAACACCTTTCTAAAAGGAAAGAAATAACAAGTAAATAAAAAATATAGTGACTAAATTCATCATTGTAGAAATAAAATATAACTGGTAAATTTCAATATTGGAGTCAAATGGTTTTTTTTTGTTTTTCCTTGAGAGCTGCCTAAATCATGAGAAATCACCTTTTCATTGAGGTGGGAATACGTAAAAGGAATATACAAGGAAATTATTTGTGGTCTATGTTTTTCATTTCAAAAGAGGTAGAGGGTTTGATGATGGTGTGTTGAGGGCTTCACAATGCTAAGCAATGGATGACCGACTTTATTATAGACAAGATTCATATTTTTTTTGTTTGTTCTTTTATTTTGTTATAATCTCATCAAGTATAGGATGGATCATCATTTTCCTTTTGATCATTCATAGATATTTTATTTTACTGCTTATTTTTTGTTTTCATTTTCTATATTAACTATGAAAAATATATTTAAATATCATGTTTATACTAGAATTAAAAGTGTAAACAAGATTATACACACAATAAATCCATGACAAAAAAGAAAATGCTAGCTTAATGGATAGAGATAAGATTGCAGTCCATACAACATTGGTAGCATCAACACCTTTCTAAAAATAAATAAATAACTTAAATTAAAAAGCTAGGGACTAAATTCATCATTGTACAAAGTAAACATATTATTTAAAGAATCGACAAGTTTCCATATTCGAATTGAATGATTTTTTGTTTCTTCACTTGAGAGCTACCTAAATCATGAGAATTGGCCTTATTTTTGAGGTGAAGATATGTAAAATCAAATTGTCTCATCCTTTTGACAATATGTACTTCATATGCCTGGTTTTTTTTCCAAAGGCAAGTTACTGTTGCAATCAATCCATAATCACTGCATTTGGTGCATTCACAATTAACAAGACCTTTCCCAAAAAAGCATTCAATTTTTCATATCTAGCATGTTTCTTAGCTTCTACTATTTCATGTTTATGACATACATAGCATATGTCATCTACTATTACTTTGCTAGGATTTCTAAGTTAGGTTTTCTAAATAATACAGTAATAGCCATCTCTATTTGTTTTAACTAATAGTGAAAGTTCTTGTACATTGAATCTCTAATACTCTACAAAGCAATAACAACTTACCTCTATGGTAGTTTACAATATTTTTTTATTCTTTTGCAGATGACCTTTGCCTTCAAAATAATAATACACTTCTTTTTGCCTCAACGTTCTTCACAAGATTTGCAGGTTATATTCTAATGCATCAATCAAGGGAAATATTTGTTTCAAGTCTATATTCTCACACATTTACATGTAACACCCTTACCATTCTCACTATCCATGCACTCAGTCGACATCTGGAAGGTATGCAACATAACAAAGCATAGACAAGCATTCCCATTTACACCTGTTTACTATTAACACACTCCAAGGTATTGGGCTTGCTCCCTATCACTACCTCTAGCATATCATGCTTCTCAAGGAACTTTTTGATGTCATTTCCCTTCCTTAATGTGTCGCTTTAAGGACCCCTATTCTATAAATTTATCACATTGGTCTTATTTTTTGTAAATTTAATCATGTGTTTCTATGTTTCATATTTATGAATAACATATTATCTTGCACAATTTGCATTTAACACATTATTGTTTCTGATCCTCCAGTCCTACCATTTAATGCATTGAACAAGTTCAATACCTACCACCTCACTACCAAAGTTGGCACAATTTACATCCAGTGATTAAATATTTACAAAATATATAATGTCCTATTTTTCTAATTTACTTTAACAAAAATGAATAATAGGCCTACTCCAACCAATAGAAAAAGAGATAAATTGTTCATTATCTCTCAATTGCAAATGAAACTATTACAATAGTAACCTACTCCTTCACTTCAACTATTCCATGTATCTTGGTTACACAGCATGTATCATCCACTATACCCATTTGTACAATTAGGCCTTGTAACATCAAATAATACTTCTAGTCACAACAGGGCAGAGGTACTGATATCAGGACAAGGGCAGCCACTTAAGTGACTTTGTATAATGAATACAGTTGCAACAAGTTACTATTGCAATCATTCAATTCTCTTTTCAAATAGTTGTTTGTCCAATCAAATTGTATTGTTTGAAAAAAAAAAATTCCTATAGTTGGGATTTAAGGACATATTTATGTTTTATCTCTTTTTCTATTGGTTGGAGTAAGTCTATTATTCATTTTCGTTTAAGTAAATTAGTAAAATAGGGGGACATTATATATTTTGGAAAATATTTAATTAGTGGATGCAAATTGTGGGAGCTTTGGCAACGAGCTGATGAGTAAAAACCCTACAAACTAGAAAATAGAAATGTCATCATTACCTACAAACATGTAGTATCAAGCAAAAAACATTGCATCGCAAGGTGAAAACATTGATTTAGAAAGACTAACCAGCCCATCCAGAAACTAACCAACTGTGATATATTCACTTATAATAATTTCAAAGTTATTTTATTTGCTCATATTATTTTCATGCTTTTATGTTTTTAAAATCTAAAATTAGAGTTGTGAAGTTCTCAAAGACAAAAGCAAACAAAATGCAATAATTCATATAACAAATTTCACAAATTCCTATATTCCTCGTTCTTTAACTTAATGTGTTTAGAATGCATATGCAAACAATTTATAATTAATATAATTAAAGATACATGACGATGCTTAATATATTTAATAGACTTGATTATTGCTACCATGCTCAATATAATTAATTTACTTGTGTAAAGAGTTTTTAATTGTTTTTTACATAATATTAAGTTGCACTGTATTTTAAATTTCACTTACAATTAATCAATATACACTAAAAACTTACATTTTAATTTTACAATTCTTCAACCATATTTTTCTTTCCCCTTCCAACCAAAAAAGCTCCTTCCTTGCCCGCAAGACCTCGATGTTCTGTGTCACTTGTTCTATTTTGTCTTTGGGATTTGATCAACAGCAAATTAAACTTTCTTTGCGTACTTAATAAAGGCGAGATGCTTGCTGTTGCCAAGCTGCTGCAGAGTATTCAAATTCTGTGTGAGGAAGCACGTTGACGACTCCTCCCTGTAGAAGAAAGCCGCGCATTTACAGTCACTCAAACACCTCCTCCTGCATTCGGCCACTTTAACCTTCCCAATTCCTGCCACATATTTGTTGGAGAAATGCTTCGCCCCCACCAATTTGTAAAAGTCAAGAGAAGCATTGTTGGTGGCGCCGCACTTTGGAAGCTTCGGAGGAGAGCATTTAGTGCTCCACGCCTTCAGTCCGTCAGGCTGAGGACACGCCCCACGGTTGCTGTCTTCGCACAAACCCATCGACCCGCACTTCCTTGGCAGCCCACATTCAGATATTTCTTCTCTGCTCTTAGAAAGCTCATATGTGATGTTCCACCTATGGAATTCTTCACCAGTTGTGTAGGAATAGATTCTCAGATTCCCATCCCAGTCCAGCCTTAGAAACGACAACGTGGAATTAAACCCGGGAAAATTGAAGCCGTAGCGAGAAGTGGATTCTGAAGTGAGATTGCAAAGCTCGGGTGCTCTCTGCTGTGCCGGAGCGCTCGCATTGCCCAGCCGCATTTCCACAATATGGCGGAAGCCATTCTCGGGCTCGGGGTCAACGAGGAAGGTGATGCTCGCTACCGGCCGTTCGCAACTGCGCGTGATGGTGAACAAGTCCTTTCTTTGATCGTCGTAGAAGCTGAGAGTCCAGTAGGGCAGAGGGTCAGGCAAATTTGCGTAGAGTGCCAAGCCGCCGGCTTCCATTGCCATGCTGTAAGGCCCCTCCGAGCCGTCTTTCTGCGAAGTCCGGCTCACCAGCTTCTTCACTCGGCTTATGTCTAATGACTGTCCTTCCATGAGAGTATCTGTAGGAGAGTCGAAGCTCTGCCACACGGTTCTCTTCTTCTTGTCATGGAGCACCATGTTTCCATTGGACCGGAGTTCGATTCCGACAACGCCCTCGTTGGCAGTGTTGGTAGACCAGACGAGGCTGCCATCAGCGTCGAAGAGCTCCAGATCTCCTTTGCTTGTGAAGTTAAGAGTAGCCTTCTCCGAGACAGGATGGCGTGTGTTTGGTGTCCACACGAAGCGCATGGTGTCGACGTGTTTCCAGTGCCCCATGCGGATGGCCAGTGTGTATGCATTGGGCGTGGTGTTGAAGAATGCCAACTGGAAAATGGTATCAAGAGATCTCGAAGGAATGAATAAGGTAAGTAGTACCGTACTCTACAATGTAATCTCCCAGTTCTCCTTCGTTGACAAAGGAGAAAGGACCTTCTGCTTCAACACAACGTAATCCTACTACTCCCACGTTCCCACCACTACCAGTAGAAATAATATCAGCTTACAATCCATTGTTGCGACTTAACTCGAGATATTTGGAGTAGATAGAATGATATCTATTTAAAGTGAGCAAAAAGGATAAGTTAATTTAGTCAATGTTGACTGAGATGATTGTTATCCAAAACTGGATCCCAATCCAGCCAACGCAACGTTTGCGTTTTGAATGGACAGCGTCACAGACTCTCACAGCTCTTATCGGCACTCGGCAGCCGCAAAATTGCAAATGGATGATAAGTTGGAATCTCAAATCTGCAGTTGAAGTCATTGTTCAAAGCTCTTCGATCGAAAAAGGAAAGCCGACAACTAATATCAAGAATTAGGGCAAGTGGCTCCTGAATATAGCGGTGCCCATGATGGGGGCTTATTGGTAACTGCCCTGGTGAGGTAAGCAAGCATTATTACTTGACTAAATTGAGTATTTCCGGGGGCGCACATTGTCTTGTTGTCCATTTCTTTAGGCAGCTATTAACTTAAACGTGCATTTCTTCGTCTGCGTCCGTAGTACCGTACTAATCGTTATCATGCAGCTGCTGGTTTTGGTAGCGGGTGAAATATGTGATGATACTAAATTCGATTTTATAATTTCAAGTCAAACTTCTTACAGGGGAGGGGAGAGGGATCAGGTGAGCTAATTTTGTGAACATGTAGCTGTTCTATGAAATATTGGAGGATCTCTTTTTTCCTTTTTTTCAAATGTGAATTGGTCACTTATCTATTGACAATTAAAGTTTGGAGGTGTGACTCATCGTGCAACTAGTCACATCAGCACGTCTAGTAAGAAGTGTTCAAAAATTGAATTTTTAAAGGTTCGGCCAAAACTTAATCATGATATCCTTAGTAGTTGAAAAAAAAATATCATGTGTTGTTAGTAGAATATCATATTTCACTTAAAATATAACTTATATAGAACCTAAATGGACCAAATACTTTGGTAACCATAAATCTTTGTTCTCTCTCTTTTATATCCAACACAAGTGAACCAATAGTTGAACACAAAAAACAATTTATTGTTAAAAAAATAACACATTATTATTTAAAATACAATTTATATCCAACACAAGTGGACCAATAGTTGAACACTAAAACTTTTTGACAATCCTTAACATTTGATGGGAAAATAAAACTATTTATTGTGTTCACCTTTTATATTCGTGATAACACAAACTATTAATATGAAATGCTCCAATGCATATACATTGCTATCCCAATAGTTGTACACATAAGAATAATATTTTTTTATTATGACAAGAATACTTGTTTAAATGAACATTTTATTTTATAAATGGCACATTTATAGTGGATAGTTATGATACTTCATTTGAAACAAAAAATATTTATTCCATTTGTTAATGAATGTATTTATGGTTTTTTCTATAACATTCTTAGGTTCCCATGTGTTCAAGTATTGGTTCATCTTGACCAACATTTGGTTATTTTTTAATTTACATGTGAACTAATTATTTATAATATATAGTATAAATATGTGACAAGATTGAATACAAGTACTATAACAAAAAGTGGACCATGCACAACTATTAGCCCCTATGAGTTATATAAATGGATTAATGAGTTAGTAGATATTTAATAAATGCAAAATTTATGTTTAAGTGCATATGAGATGAGTAGCATTAGTGTCTGTCAAGAATTATTAATGTTTATTCATATGAATATTAATTAAACATAATGAGCGTTAAGTGGACTACTCATATTCATAAAATACAAGTTCTTCTGAAATGCTACTCATGAAATATAAATGAATGAGTTTGACTCAAAATTACGCATTTTAGTCTTAGAATTATTACATAATGTATTAATTCATTTTAAAAAAATTCAAATGATCTAAAATGACTCAATTTTTTTGTCAAAGAAAATTTATACTTCACAAGCTTGAAAATTTAAGTTACTATAAAACCTAGTGAATATGTTACATAATTTATCTTCATTTTTTTTTATATAAATATTTATTAAAGACTATTTTCAAAATGCATCACTAATTAAAAAATTAAATATCAATATTATGAGAATTGTTAAGACTAATATTTTATATCGCACTTTATAATTTATGATTAAAAAATACATATACTAATATTTACTAAATAAAGAAAAAAAATTATAAACTAAAAGCATGAGAAAAATATAAAACAATAAAATCTATGAAAATTATAATATATAATAAATATTGATTAAAAATATTAAAATATAAATTAATATTTATATAATATTTGTATTCTTCTAAAATACAAAATAATATTCGTAGCATTCCATATTAACATACACATTAAAGAGGATAAAATTATTATTATTATCATGAAAAATAGAAATTAAATATAAATGGAGTACTATTATAATTAGTTAGAGTTGGCTTGGGCAGTGGGTTTGCTCCCCACCAATCTCGGGTTCGACTCTCTCCTGGGTTTAAGAGGTTGGACTTCTTGTGGGCAGGGGATCTCACCCACAGGGGGCTAGTCTCACCTGAGCTCACCCTAGGTACCCAAGGTATGGGTTGTTGGGCCATTAGGCTGGGTTGCAGGGACCCCCTTGTTGTAAAGAAAAAAAAATATTAAACAACAAAAATATTAATATAAATAATTTAAAAAATAATTATGCTAGAAATTAATAAATTTTAAAACATATCATCATTTAAATTAATATTTAAAAGAATAATAAATGTGATAATTTATATTTTCATTAATTAAAAAAATAATAAAAACATTTATATATATATATATATATGAATGTCAATTGTAAAAATAAAATAAAATATTTTAATAAATTTTATATTAGTTATGAAAATGAATTGGTAAATAGGAAGTAGTCTTGATTTAAGGTTTGAGTTTGAGAGTAATCATAAAGAGTTGAAGGTCTTATTGGATAGGGTCATTCAATTTAGTTGAACTATCATGAAGAACTATATTACCACAATAATTACACTTAAAACAAGTAAAAGGATAAGGAGTTAAAGAGGAACACCCCTAAGATTTAAACCTATTTCACATTTAGAATAAGCCCCTAAGATTAAAACCTATTTCACATTTGAGAAACACCTTAATTGGAAAAAGAAACCATGAAAATACAAATAAAATAAACCATAAAATCTCACCCAATGTTATTGTTGCACTAAAATATGGTTATGCTTGAAATATCACTATTGAAATGAAGAAAGTATATATTTATTCATAGTAGCAACATGATCATACATTCACCAAAAGCTCCCAAAATGGCTCATGGAAGGATGAAATTAAATATATTTTCAAATGAGAGGAACAATTGTGAGGATTCACAAAGAGATCAAAGGTTGAGATTAACTTAGTTAGATGGTTGTGAGATATGGAAGGTGGAGATAAAAAGAAAGGAATGTAGTTTCAAGAGGACAACATTAGTATAATTAGGTTTTTTCATTTATGCAAAAGGATTGAAGATGGACCCAGAGAAAGAGCAATTTTTGAATGGCCTATTCACCATCATAAATTTGAGAGGTGAGATATTTCATGGATTGGTAAGTTTCTCTAGGAAGTGCATCAAGAATTTCAGAGCCATCTGCACACTAATGATAGAAACAATGAGGGGAGATTGAAAGGAGTTCTAGTGGACATCAAGAGAAAAAAAGAGTTTTGAACTACTGAAGAAAAAGTAATAGAGCAACTAGTGTTAGCCCTACCTAATTTTTGGAAAGTACCACAGGTTGATTGTGATGCTAGTGGAAGTGTGATAAGAGCAGTTTTGAGTCAAGAAGGGAGACTAATAGCCTACTTCAGTGGAAATTTGAATAATGCAAGGAGGAGATACTCGGTCTATGATTAATATTTTTATGTCATAATACAAGCTATGAAAAAGTGGAGGCATTATCTATTATTGAATGAGTTTGTGTTGTACATAGACCATCAAACACTACAATATTTGAATAGCCAAGGTAAGTTGAATTAGAGACACATGATATGGGTAGAGTTCATGGAAAGTTACACATTTATGTTGAAGCATAGGAGAAACAAACCAAACAAAGTTGCAAATGGATTAAGTAGAAGACATAACTTATTAACAGAAATATAGATAAAAGTGATGGGATTTAAAGAGCTCAAACACATATATGAAGATGATCTAAATTTTTTGGAAGCTTTGAAATAAAGTAGAAAACTATTTTTATTAGACATGAGTAAGTGGTTATATTATTTCATTGAAGATGGAAAGCTATTCAAAGAGAACTAGTTGTGCATTCCTAGGAGCACAATGGGGGAGAACTTGATCAATGAGAAACATAGTGGTAGATTAGTAAGTCACTTTGGCATTGATAAGAAGTTGGATTTGGAAAGTGAACATTATTTTTGGCCTCAAATTTATAATGATGTAACCTAAAATTTGTTCAAGGTTGCATGGATTATCAAATTACCAAGGGAAGAAGTCAAAATATTGGATTGTATCAACCTTTAACAATACTAGAGAGACTTTGGGAGGATATTCGAATGGATTTTATATTAGAGTTTCTACTAACATCAAGGGAACATGATTCTATATTTATGGTAGTGGAAATTTTTTATATAATGGTGCATTTCATTCCTTGTAAGAAAACACATGATGTTGTACATGTTTCTGGCTTATTTTTCAAGGATAATGTGATATTGCATGGATTATCGAGGATCACATTTTTAGACAAAGACACCAATTTCATAGGATATTTCTTGATAACATCATGGAAGAAGATGAAAACTAACCTAAAATTTAGTTCAATATTTCATCTGCAAACTAATGGAAAAAAAAAGGAGTGAGGAAAATTTGTTACAATGCTTAGTGGGAGACAAGCCAAGGAATTGGGATATAATCCTACAACAACAAAAAAATTGCATACAACTCAATGAATAGAATTATAGGGAAGAAAAATTAAAATTATGATTGGATTACAACCTAAATGAGTAGAAAAACTCAAAGACATTAGTAAGGAAGACAAAAGGAGTGTGAAGTAAAAATAATTTTTAGGATACCTGGAAATAATACATAATCAATTATAGGAGCACTTGGAGACAATGAAAAAGTACAAGGAATAGGCAGATAAAAAGAGGAGACACAAATTTTTTTGTTGGGGATGAAGTTATTGTATATCTTAAGAAGGAAAGGTTTCCAATGGACACATACACTAAGTTGAAGATGAGGAAGTCCAGTCCATGTAAGATTCTCATAAAGTTTAATTTAGGGAATGCCTATGAGGTGGATTTACTAAAATCACTTGGTATATCACCTATATTCAACATTGAAAATCTCCATGAATACCATGAACGTAATTCATGTGGAAACACCATAAAACTTTCTTTTAAATAAAAATTACCGCAAAAACCACATGAACATATAAAGAAGATTTTGAATAAAATAAATGGATGTAGCAACAAGAATAGGTATTATGAAGAATATATATAGTTAAGTGGAGAGGAAGACTAGTAGAAGACTCAACATAGATATCACAAGCTGAGATGGAACACCTTGGATTTCCTTTAGAACTAACAAAATATGAGGCTCACTTTTCAAATAATCTTGAGTGTTTGATGCAAGAAAAAACCAAGGCAACCTATTATATTTCACCATATAATCTTATTATGGCTCATGATAGAGAACTAGATTCCTACAATATCTCACAAACATCATATCCAAATTTTAGGAACTTTATATCAAAGTGTAGAAAGTTACTATTTTCATAATATCATAGTTCAAAATAATCAGTACACAGTTGATTAGGTGAGGTTTTTAGATCCCTTTCATGGCTTGCGATATTTAGCCCAACATATCTCCAAGTAGCATGGAACTAGAGGGAATTTCAATTAAAACCACATTGATTTTCTTCAACAAAAAATGCTTCACCAACAAATTATGGTCAACCTACACATTATACTGGACATCGATATTTGGAACACCTTGTAACTGATACATGTAATGGGCCTTGCTCAAACTTACCACAATTTGCCCTAATTTGCTATTTGAATTTTGTCAAACAATTCATGTGCAACCTTGTAACTTGCTGGTCTGAGTGCATAAACGTTTTCCTAATGATATCCAATGTGTATACTACTTGAAAAAGACTTCTATGATGTTTAGACAAGATCCTAGATGTATGCAGATTTCTTTTGTATTTTCAAATGTAATAGATGAAGTTTCATGAGCTAATATGCAGCTACAGCCAATAGGCATTATGTCAAACAATTGGCATACATCCTCTTAAACTTTCAAATAGACAATAATTCAATAGAGAACTCCCAACTTCAGATTTATTATTGACAATGCAACCTTCTACAATGAAGATGAAATGGCCAAGACTCTTGGCTTACATATGAATAAATACTTAAGTCTGATATAGACTGTCACCTACAGCAGTACCATCTAAAATGCATCTAGATAACATGAAATATCATGAAATAACACAAGAGAACCTGAAGCTTGATGGCGCCTTGAATTTCCAATGAAGAAGCAACCAATATCTTGTGTGTTGAAGACCTTGGGAAGCCAAATCGAATTATTGAAGAAATCGCCCCTGTTCTGATATGAATGAAGAAATAAAATAATTTGCAATGAATCCAAGCCTTCAATAACTCCAAACACCATCAGCAATGACCAAGGAAAGAAGTGCCCCAATCTACAAGAAGAATCGATGCATATATGAGCTCTAATGAATAAAAAGAGGTCTCCAATGGCGTCCCTGTTTTGCTTCAGACTTAGCTTCAGAATTTTCCCAACTAAAATCTGTCCTTTCCTTCAAATAATTGATGCCGCAAATACTACTCTTCAATGCAAATGAGCTTCTATAATAATAGTCTTCAAAATTGGCCCTTGGCCACAAATTTTGCCCAATGAAGTGACTGAAATATCACCTCCAATCTGCAACCCTTCAAGAGATATTTCACTCCCTCAATTATGCAATCAATGGGAGTTTTCGTTCCCAAAGACAAATTGATTATCTGCAGACCACTTGGCTCCACAAACACTCAAGAAGAAATCATCAATCATCAACATCAAATCTCCATGCTTAATAGTGAGACCTTAAGGTCTATTTATGCATTTCCTCTAGAGGTCGGCCTCAACAAAAATAATATTAATTTTGACTTCTAGAAGGTTCCAATATATTTTAATTTAATTTGCACTTTATAAAATATAAAAATATAACATTATTAATAAAGTGCATCTCAACATCACATTATAAAATAAGGTTTCCATAAATAGAAACAATAATGATATATGATGGAAAACCTTACTCCAACCAAATACTGAGCCAAGTAATCACCCAATGACTACCAGATGATTCTCTCACCATGCGTCATTAGCCTACGAGAGCCGTTAATAGGCTAATCCTGCTGATATGTCAATGTCAACTAGAAGGGGACATTACATGATGCAGATCACTCCTAAAGCTTGGAGCTCATATATAAACATCTTGAAATCCATATGGAGGACATTAAATTTAGTTAGTTAAAAAATTCATGAATAAATTCAATTTAGGAGGGTCCAATAGTAGGATAGTGGAGTGTTTGTAGCTATCATATTTTTGCATGTAATCTTGTAATAAGCATGTGACGGTCTGTGAGCTCTATTTTATGTTTGTAATTCACTTGTGGCAAGCTAATGAGCCAATTGTAAGCATTATGTGATCAATGATAAGTTAATGTGATTATGTATTACTTATGTTGTGTTGAATCTAAGTTGCATGATCGAAAAACCCTTTCCTTGGACTCTCAATTTGTGACTGCATCAATTATAATGTCCTTGTATTATATAATGTATATGTTTCCATTTTTCTTGAGAATTATTAATCCTTAGGCTTACATTTGAATTGGATATATGATCCTAAGTGTTAGATTTTCTTAGTGCCTACCATGTTTTTAAAACATATCAAAAGACATCAAAACATCAAATGTGTTTTCTATCAAGTTTGCATATTTCAAGACATTTTTTTTTTTTAAATCACTACAATATCAAGCTCAATATTAGTTTTCTAAACATGTATACTTTTAATCTAAATATATTAAGGTCATGATCTCTAACTATTTTTAGTAGTGTCTTCATTTTTTTCAAAAACACATTATATTTCCCATGTATTTTTAATCAAATATATTAAGGTCTTGATCTCTAATTATTTTTAGTAGTGTCTTCATTTTTTCCAAAAACATATTATCTTTTTTCTATGTATTTTTTTTATCAATTCATCCAAGTTTGAAAAAAAAATCATTTTCACATTCTAGTTTCATTCTAGACATATTGAAAACAACTAATTTTTTTAAAATTAGTAGGGAGCAATCTATATTTTTTATTTTTATAATGTGTCCACTTTGCAATTTAATAAAAAAATAATATATTCATCAAATAATTTTGAGAAAAATACCTTTACTAGTAAATGATCTTAGCTAAATTTAAACTAAATAGATTTATAAAATAATTAGTGGATCTCAACAAAGTGAAGGAGCATGAATGACACTAGATACTATATTTTATGGTAAAAAATATGACCACTCTATCTACTTTAAATTTTAGAATGTCTTAGTCCCCACCATTATTAAAAAATATAGTTTAGAAACTAGATTCCAAGTACTAGTTTTCTTGTTCTTACCATATCAACAAATTTTGAGCATAGGTATGTCAAATTACTCATTAAAGTTCTACTTTTCTTTATATTCAAAAAATTAAAAAAGTGGGTAGTTTTGACCCCCTTTGGCCCACAATTTCCATGCACTGACTCAATGAGCCAAAATATATGGGACTATCACTGTTAATAGAAGGAATGTTAGCACCATAAAGAACATCACTAGTAATAGAAGTAATGTACGCACCACAAAGCACATCGGTAGGATATCCATAATAAATAGGTGCTCCTAGTGAGTAGATTTCAAAAAAATGTAGCAAGTGAGGTGCATGTAGGATAATCTACAAGTACAAGGGGGGAACAATAGTGAGATGTTGAAAGACAATACTCAAAAGGTACAACATCATATGAAGCAAACTCTATAGGTGTACATCATAAAAAGGTAGAGATAGATCACCATCCATCGTGCATAATGGGAATACTCATCATGAATTATGTATACAAATGAGGTAAAGTCATATAAGGTGGAAGGAAAACAATCACCATATTAAATATCCATAAATTCAACATGAGATGCAAATAAACTATCATGAAAAAAATATAGCATCATTATGTATGGAGATAGATCATATTTAAACCACTATCATTGGACTCCGTATAAAATATAACAAATCAAGATAACATGAATTACAAAGTGGATAAATAAAACTATTATGCTCAAGGGAAAACAAAGTGTATCACTATGCACAACATCATCATAACTAGATAATGGAGAAATAAACACATTATATACTACATCATTTATATATTTGTCATTATAAGGAAAAGATATGTCATCCATCTCCATCATCATCATAGAAGAAAGAATGAGAAGAGAAAGTACCCAAAAGTAAACATTATCATGATCATCACTATCAATAGTAATTTAACATGAAAGCATCATGGATGGGAGGATCAAATTAACAAATTATAGGGATAATATATAAAAAAATTTAAGGTATTCATGGATAGATGACAAGGGCAAAGGTTTATGAGAATCCATAGTGAATGATGTGGTAAGAAAACACAAAATAAAGATGGACACAAATAGGGATCAAAGAGATATCACACAATGAAAGCTCAAACCCCAATCAAGATAAAATAATGAAGCACTTGAATAAGATGAAATCTTAAGAGGTGTAAGATAAGTTGGGTTTGCCATTAAATTTAAGAGTAATCAACACACCTCTCATAAATAATCTAAGTAAATTAACTAAATCGCAACATAAATAAATAATCTATCCTAGGATAAAGAACTAGAATTAAAAATTCTATTGAAAATGAATTCAAATAATTTTAATAAATAAAATAATATTTCTTAGTTTGATATTGAATTGATTGTAACATATGTTGATTGGCTAGAATTCATCAACTAATTCACCAATATATCAAAAAATAGGACCTATTAGATGATCATCTTGAGACTTTTTTTTTTGTCTATTCTCTAACTCACTCTTGTAGCTACAAATTAACCTCTATGCATGCAAATCTAAACATCATTTTTTTAACATTTAGAGCTTGATAATCTTGATGTTTGCAACTTGTGTGTGAGAGGAGTGCTAACAATAGACATCATTTAATAGTTTAATAGGATATGATGGTTCTCATTTAAAGTTAAACCTTATTATCAAGTCAATGGTATAGAGCAATGATTGAAGATTAGATGAATTGCTCAATATGTCTTAGAAACATGTGGTTCTATTGATATTATGCTAATGATATGCTCTTGTGATGATGCAATATTGAACAAAGCTCTTTAATAATTTTTAAATATATATATAATAATGAATTAGAGTTTGTCCTTTTGTACAACACCTTAATGTGTGATCTCAAATAGCATATATTTTATTCAACTCATAACTAGTTTGAAAGGAGGGATATGTGCCTAATTTCAAATTTGAAATTTTGGGTTTTAAATTTGTGTATGTTGAAATGAACTAGATTCACTTCCACACTATAAAAGTAAACCAAGTTCATTTTTATATTGTTAAAGTAACTCCAAGACAATGAATAACTAAGATAATTAATTGAAACCAAATCCTTAGAATTTGTAAAAATTAAATTAAATTAAGATCCAATTATTTCTCAATTTACATAAAAAAAAAATATATCATTTCCTATGCTAATCATTTTAGAATCAAAATAAATTTTAATATTTTTCATCATTACAATACCCAAACATTAAATATAGCATAAAAATATACCTGTGTTAAGAAGTCAAAACATATAAACTTTTAACTTGCGCACACCAAATTTATAACAATAATAGTACGTGCATTTAGTACTTTTATTGTTCAAAGATCAAAATAATACAATATTACTTTGATTTAAACATCAAAACTATTTTTAGAATATCTTTTCTTTTTATTAAAAACCACGACTTACAAAATTACAAGCAACTCTTGTTTTTATTTATTAAAAGCGACTGTTATTTAGCGGGACTCGCTATTTCGTAGGCAGAGTCCGCTGTTTCCGATTATTCTATTTGATCAACATCTATTTACACTTTCTTTGTGTACTTAATAAAGGCGAGATGTTTGCTGTTGCCAAGCTGCTGCAGAGTATTCAAATTCTGTGTGAGGAAGCACGTTGAGGACTCCTCCCTGTAGAAGAAGGCCGCACATTTACAGTCACTCAAACACCTCCTCCTGCATTCGGCCACTTTAACCTTCCCAATTCCTGCCACATATTTGTTGGAGAAATGTTCCGCCCCCACCAATTTGTAAAAGTCAAGAGGAATATTGCTGGTGGCGCCGCACTTTGGAAGCTTCGGAGGAGAGCATTTAGTGCTCCACGCCTTCAGTCCGTCAGGCTGAGGACACGCCCCACAGTTGCTGTCTTCGCACAAACCCATCGACCCGCACTTCCTTGGCAGCCCACATTCAGATATTCGTTCCCACATATGTGAACGAACAGCAAGCTCATATGTGATGTCCCACCTATGGAATTCTTCACCAGCAGTGTAGGAATAGATTCTCAGATTCCCATCCCAGTCCAGCCTTAGAAACGACAACGTGGCACTAAACCCGGGAAAATCAAAGCCGTAGCGAGAAGTGGATTCTGAAGTGAGATTGCAAAGTTCGGGTGCTCTCTGCTGTTCCGGAGCGCTCGCATTGCCCAGCCGCATTTCCACAATATGGCGGAAGCCATTCTCGGGCTCGGGATCAACGAGGAAGGTGATGCTCGCAACCGGCCGTTCGCAGGTGTGCGTGATGGTGAACAAGTCCTTTCTTTGATCATCGTAGAAGCTGAGAGTCCAGTACGGCAGAGGGTCAGGCAAACTGGCGTAGAGTGCCAAGCCGCCGGCTTCCATTGGCATGCTGTATGGCCCCTCCGAGCCGTCTTTCTCCGAAGCCCGGCTCACCAGCTTCTTCACTCGACTTATGTCTAATGACTGCCCTACCATGAGAGTGTCTGTAGGAGAGTCGAAGCTCTGCCACACGGTTCTCTTCTTCTTGTCATAGAGCACCATGTTTCCATTGGACCGGAGTTCGATTCCGACAACGCCCTTGTCGGCAGTGTTGGTAGACCAGACGAGGGTGCCATCAGCGTCGAAGAGCACGAGATCTCCTTTGCTTGTGAAGTTGAGAGTGGCCTTCTCCGAGACGAGATGGTGTCTGTTTGGCGTCCACACGAAGCGCATGGTGTCGACGTGTTTCCAGTGGCCCATGCGGATGGCCAATGTGTAAGCATTGGGCGTGGTGTTGAAGAATGCCAACTGGAAAATTGTGTCAGGAGATCCGAAGGGAATGGCTCGGTAAGTAGCACCGTACTCTGCAATGTAATCCCCCAGTTCTCCTTCGTTGACAAAGGAGAAAGGACCTTCTGCTTCAACACATACTCCCACCACTACCACTAGAAGAAATATCAGCTTACGATCCATCGCTACGAGTTAGATCGAGATAATTGAAGTACAGAGTACATAAACTGATGTCCATTTAAAGTGAGCAATAAGGATAAGAGTTAAGTTAGTCAATGGTGACTCAAATGATAGTTATCGAAAACTAGATCCCAATTCCACCATGCCAACGTTTACGGAATGAATGAATGAATGTTTTTAATCACGTCCACGAGGCCAAGCAGCCTATGGGACCCAAAGATAGCAAGCGAAGAGACGTGAACCCCAGAAAATGCAAAAAAAACCTATGTTTCTTTTTCTTTCTGCATCTTGGATCTTCTGCTGTGTATCTTGATCAGAAAATCTGCAAACCCTATTATCTTCTCTTCTTCAAACAGATCACCCAAATTGTTCCCTTTTAATGTCTCAGTATAATTGATCCGAATGTCCTTGTAAGCTGAACATTCCCTGATGTAGTGCCATTCTGTCTCAACCACTCCTTGAGTGCAATATCTACACCTTCTGTCTGCCCACTCCTCTTTAGGTATCATCCACCTTCCGGTCTCACATCTAAGCTGGTGCGAACTTGTTCTAATCTGAGCTATCAACATTTTCGCTTTCCATTTTATTTCCATTCCGATGTAGGTCTTTTGTGTGTGGTCATGCGTAGGGTTAAAATGTTTGACATAGTATTCTTTCTTCCTCCCAAGTGGCCCTTTCCACATGCTTTCTTTGAACTTTCCTTGCACATACCTTTTTATTTCCCTATTGGCATTTGGACACTCACTTATGCTAATACCCCACTTGCTCATCCATTTGATATTCTGTTTCATCCACGTGCTCTTTCTTCTATCTAATTTTTCATTTGCTGCCATTTTTGGCCAGCGATGAGTCTCCATGTTATCTAGTCTTCTTAGATAGCTTAGCAACCGAGACATAGCAGACGCTTCAACAGGGAAAGCCCCGGCCTCAGCTAGAACAATCTCGTAAGGGACAGTAGATTTAATCCTGAGACTCTGTGTGATTAAATGTTTTTGTAATCTCTCTATCTGTCTCCACTTTTTTGCTGAGGTGTTGCTACCCCAAACTTCACAACCATATAGCACCACTGGAACAACTAAAAGCCCAAAAAGAGTTTTCTTTGTCTTCCAATCCCATAACTCGGCCCTTCTGCATCTATTTTGCAATGAGTGTAAAGCTTTCCATCCCCCTTGTATCCTCTTTGCTCTACACGTTTCCCAGCTGAGTTTGTTGTGGAAATCAAGGCCAAGATACTTATATTCATTGACCACCTGCAAGGGGCTGCCTTCAAAAACAAATTCCCTATGAACCTTCTTTCTCTTCAAGGTAAAGATCATGACCTTAGTTTTGGTAGTGTTCACTTGCATCCCCACCTGATGGCAAAAGAGCTCTAGCGCTTTTAAGTGTTCCTTCAAATCTTGTGCTGTTTTTGCCATTAAGACCAGATCATCCGCATATAAAAGCAGCTTTATGACATAATTGGTCAAGTAGACCCCACCCCCACCAAACTTATCGATCCACTCCTCTAATTTGTCAATGTATATCCCAAATAATGTAGGGGATAAAGGGCATCCCTGCTTGACCCCGATATCGCTTCCAAAACGTTCTGAGAATCCTTGTTTGGTTCGAATTTTGGCCCAAACCTGTTCATACAGCCTATGGACAGCAGCTCTATAGTGTATTGGAATTTCCAATTCTTCCATCCTACTCCATAATTTGCTCCTAGGAACCGTATCAAAAGCTTTCCTGAAGTCAACAAAGCAGCAAAAAACCTCCTCTCCTTGTTTATCCCAGACTTTCTCGATCAAGTGTCTAAGAGTCATGCAATGATCAATAGTAGAATAGGTAGACAACTCATATCACAGCTGTAGAAGTGCAAATGGATGATAAGTCGGTATGTTTCGGTATCTCAAATCCGCAGCTGAAGTCATCATTCAAAGCTCTTCGATCGAAAAAGTAAAGCCGACAACGAATATTAAGATTGAGGCAAGTGGCTCTTGAATATAGCAGCGCCCATGAATATAGTGGCTCCCTGGTCCGGTTAGCAAGCACTGTTTAAATTGGGTATTTCCGCAGGCGCACCTTGTGTGTCGGCCATTTCTTTTGGTAGCCTAGCTTTTAAATTTTAAATGCAAATTTCTTTGTCTATGTCCGTAGTACCGAACCAAATTGTTATCATGTAGCTAGTGTTCTTCGGACTGGGTCAAATATGTGATGATTTGAGGATTTAACTTGAGAATTTTTAAGTCAAACTTTAATGGTTGTTAGTGATTTTTAGTTCCTGTCGTAAGTCAGATTACTATTGCAATGTTGCATCGGTCAATTATATTCTATTATTTAACTATATTACATTTTATTTGTATAGTTTGAATTTTAAAACTTATTTTTTATATTTAAAAATTGGCATTTATCTGTTTTTCTATTCGTGCAAGTAGTTTTATAAATTATTTTTGTTTAAGAAAATTAGGAAAATAAGATGGCATAAATTGATTAAATAAAAATTTTAGATTAAAACTGGCTGTTGGGGGATACAGAATCCATGAATGTATAGTTAATGCATTAAATGTCACCCAGTTCGAGGACAAGCCCGCCTCAAGAAAGATGTCGCTCTAGCAAAGATTTCCAGAGTAAGAAAAAAATTTAAAAACCCACCTCAAGAAAGATGATCAATTGAGTTTTTGTTAAAACTATAGTTGTCATTACCGCAAATTAAGCAAAAGAAAAATTAAAAGCCCACCTCAAAAAAGATGTCACCCCAACAGAATAAATGAAATAGCTTAGAGCTCTTGAATTGCAGTGTAAAACTTTAAGTCATTCTTTGAAATGGTGAAACCTGAATGTCTACTTTTAGTTGATAAAGTTGTAGTGGCCTGATTTAGAGAATCATAAGTTGGTGGGCTTTTGTAAGATTCAAAGCTTTGTGAGTTTTTTTTTTTTTTTTTTGTTATTTCACCAAATCTTACTATCCTGCAATTTCTTGTCTAGACTTGGCGTAATTTTGGGAGTTGTTTGCATTTTTGCAAATTTTTTGGACTTTGATGCTATTTTTTTTTTGAAGCACAAAAAATTGTTCTCGATTTTCTAATCAGTCCTTCTTACAAAAGCAAGTACTTCTAATTGGAGGATGGGGGAAAGGGTTATGGCAGTGCAAGTGTGGCCAATTGTTTGACAACAAAGTAGAAGGTGAGATTCTAGAATCAACCTTCTCCTTTCTTTGGAATGGCATAAAAAATTTCGAATATAGTAAATGTAAAAGAAAGCTATCAAAAGGATAGAATTTTTATTCTTTGAGTCTATGTGAAAATTATGCCTTCCATAAAATTGTAGAAGATATATATGAGAAAGTTGATTCTAGAATCTCACTTAATTGACTGTACTTGTACTGATATGGTCACTTGTCCCTGGTGCAACCAGAAGTATTCCTTCTTGTTATAAAGACAAGTTTGACAAATGAGTACAGCGAATGACATATGCTATGTAATTCGTAAAAATGAAGCAACAATAATGTGATATGCAATTTGTATGCAATGTTTTGCTCTATTAGCCAATCACATTGTATAATTTAAACATATTTCTTCATATTTCTATAGTTTTAATATAAGTCCATATTTTTAACCTATACAAATTATTATAAATTGTTGATATGCAAGTTACATTTGCAACTGTTCTATATGCATTTGATATGATTGGTTAGCAAATCACATTCTATAATTCAAATGTATTTCTTTGTAATTGTATACTTTGAATTTACCAGCATATTTTATATTCAAAAATCATTATCTATCTCTTTTCCTATTGGTAACAATAGCTCTATAATTCATTTTTAGTTCCTGTCGTAAGGCAAGTTACTATTGCAATCATTTGAAATACATTTGATATGCTACGTCAGCCAATCACATTCTATTATTTAAACATATTACTTTCTATTTGTATAGTTTGAATTTTAAAACTTATTTTTTATATTTAAAAATTGACATTTATCTCTTTTTTTATTCGTGTGAGTAGCTCTATAAATCTTTTTTGTTTAAGAAAATTAGGAAAATAGGATGGCATAAATTGATTAAATAAAAAATCATAGATTAAAACTAGTGGTTGGGGGACACAAAATCCATGAATGCATAGTTAATGAGATAATTGCCACTCAGTTCGAGGACAAGCCATTGGAAGCATTGGATGCAGGTTACGTGTGCTCAGTGTACTTTATTTATTTAATATCAATTTTAATGCACTAGATAGGAATTGTAAAGTCTTTGTTTTTGTTCATAAAAACTTCAAGCTTTAGGCACTCATGTAAAGTCTTTGATTCTATTCATAAAAATTTTAAGCAAGGGTGACATCTTTCTTGAGGTGGGCTTTTAAAAAAAAAATTGCTTAATTTGCTTTAATTATAGCTATAGTTTTAGCAAAACCCAATTGATCATATTTCTTAAGGTGGGCTTTTAATTTTTTTTCTTACTCTAGAAATCTTTGTTGGAGCGACATCTTTCTTGAGGTGGGCTTTTTATGTTTACGGCTTAATTTGTGTTTTGTCTCTATACATGAAAGCTTTTATGATATAAGCTAGCGCACGCACACTGTTTTAATATGATTGGAAGCTTTATAATACATTTTCCTTTACAAAAATTAGAAAAACAGGATGACATAAAAATTTGGACAAATAGTTTGGCACTAAATGCAAATTGTGAGAGCTCTTTTTAGTTCCTGTCGATAGGCAGGTTACTATTGTTGAAAAATGAGGTGTTTTCTTAGCTTAATACTCTATAAAACTTTAATATTGTTGATCTAAGTAAGCGTTTTCTTGTTACATATATTATTTGTGGGTGATTATCTTGATTAATCCATTTTACTGTTGTAGAATGTAGACAGAAGTTGATAGAAGAACTAGACAGGATATTAGAAATATTACACAAGATGTATTGTGAAGAAACCCTTTTGGGAAAAAACTCCACCAAGAATTATTCTATTATTCAATCTATGAATTACAATAGCTTCAATTATTGCTTGAGAATGCTTCTTCTATCTTTTCCAATCTTCTTCACAACCTACAATAAAAACTCTCACAACTCTATTCAACTTGCTTGAGATATATAGGCTTTAATCAGCTTTGTAAACTCAACATGAGTTACAATTACAATGCACAAGCCCTATCCGTAAAAGGTACGCCATATCTCATGCAAATAGAGTTATCTCATGAAGAACAATGCTAAAACATGTGGTTCATCCATCTAGGTGTCCCAAACTGAAATCACAACTCAACCTTCATTCTATTGATAATCCCAAAGCTCTTCTCAAAGTTGGTACCCATAAGTAATCCTACTTAACTGAGCCTTCAGAAATATCTCAACATCCAAAAGAGGTAAATCCAAGAAAGCATCTTAGGCGCCCAAGTTGGCTCCAAGTGATTTCTTGTTAACTAAAACATTTACTCAACACCATTCATGCAAGAATGGTCATCCCCTGTTAACTGGAGGTAGTCCCTGTTATCTGTCATACAACACAAGTTATTAGCTGTGCATTATAAGTTAACTAAAGTTAACTAACATACAACTGAAACTAACTGAAGACAACTGAACCATAACTAAACTGAACTTCATGCATGCAAACATCAAACCCTAACTTCTAGGATCTTTACATGCATTTAGAAGTTTATCTCTTACTCTGAATAGTTAACTGAACTCAAGGTGAGTGTCACCTTACCATGTGTGCACCCACATGCTCCTATTATTTAGGAATAACTACAAATGTCAATTTCATGATTTATTTCATCCAAATAATTAATCTCATCCTAATCTTAGTGTTGTTGAACACATTCCAAGAACTTAGGAGATACATGAAATAATTAATGTTTAGGATTTGCAATTAAATGGCATCCTATTTCCAACAACTATTGCAATCGTTCGATATGCATTTTCTAGGCTGCATCAGCCAATCACATTCTATTATTTAAACATATTGCTTTCTATAATTTGTATAGTTTGAATTATAAAAATTATTTTTTATATTTAAAAATTGACATTTATTTGTTTTTCTATTCATGCGAGTAGCTCTATAAATCATTTTTGTTTAAGAAAATTAGGAAAATAGGATGGAATAGATTGATTAAATAAAAATCATAAATTAAAACTGGTGGTCGGGGGGTACAGAATCCATGAATGCATAGTTAATGCATTAAATGCTACCCGGTTCGAGGACAAGCTACTTGAAGCGTTGGATGGCTACGCATGCTCATTGTACTTTGTTTATTTAATATTGATTAGTGCATTAGATAGGAATTGTAAAGTCTTTGTTTTTTTTCATAAAAACTTCAAGCTTGGGTGCTCAATTACTCTTACTCTTACTGTGGAAATCTTTGTTGGAGCGACATCTTTCTTGAGGTGGGATTTTTTACAAAGCAGAAAACTTCATGTTACAACATTTAACGCATTAACCATACAATAAATGATTTTTAGCCAGTGTATTGAGGCAACAGATTGTCACCAAATCTCTTCCAATTTGCATTTAATGCGAAAATATTTTCTCAAATCTACCTATGTCACCTTAATTTTCCAAATAGTTTAAAAAATGTGTATTATGGAACTTCTCTTACCATTAAAAAATAGGTAAATAATAATGTGTAAATATGGAAAATATTTTTTTAATTGCAAGCTATAGAAATAAAAAAATATATATTTAAATTATACAGTGTGATTGGTGTAATGAGTACAGAGGGTTCTCATTCAATTTGTTTTACGTGTGCCACAAACAAAACTACATAAGTATATTGTTTGATCTTTATGAGTAACATAGTATATGTCATTCATTGTACTCATCTATCTAATTTATCCTTGTAACAAGGATCAATACTTGCAAGTGTGCTAGGTACAAGTGTACTCAATCATTCAACGACAAAGTGCAACGTCAGATTATCAAATTAACCTTGTCCTTTATTTGCTATGCAATATAAATTCTTGCATATATGTATTTTAGAAACAAATCTAATAACTGAAACTCAAATGTTCATCATTCATTTCCCACTGGCCTTGGGGATTTTTCTGTTGGAAAATAGGAGCTAGGTTTGGTTAAAGCTCAGGAATCCTAGACATCATCATCATATGGATCATTTTCTCTCAAACTCTGTTTCTACAATGGTTCATCATCTTCAGAATCAGAGTATGCATGTCTCCCTCGTGATTTTGTTGAAACTAGAGAATTTGTCCACCATCATTAGAGTCTTCTAGACCTACAGCTATAAGAAGATCATGGGCATTTTTTGCATCATCTTGTGCCTTATCACTCATATAATTTTCCTCATCTTCCATGGCAACATCAGATTCCTCCATATAAGAATCATAAGTCTTGTGGTCCTTATCCTTCTTCTTTTTCTTCTTTTCCTTCTATTTCTTAAATTGACTAGCCTCATCATCGTCATCATCATTGTCCTTACACTTACTCTTCCATAATTCCTTCACACATTCAAATTTCTCCTCTTGTTGCATTACCCACCGAAGTTCTTCCTCTTTCTTTCTCCTTTCCATCTGAATCCTTTGTTCTTCATCAGCTTTTTGTTTTGCTTCATCAGCCAAGACAAGTTGGCATGCTACTTTAATTGTTTCTTTTTCTTTAATCTAATCATCTATTTTTATTTCCATGTTTCCAAGCATACATAAAGCATTTGATGATTTTTTATCCAACTTAAGTGCATCCCCAATCAGTTCTAGGCTTGGTGCACATAGAAACAGATTCCAAGAGAAGATGATGCATACAATGATGATAAATAAGCTACCTCAAAATTTTAGTCAATCAAATATGCTTTGTCCCTCCCAAATCCATTTGACATAGTTAAATGAGATCTTATCCAAAAACCTCAAATGAATCATCTGTATGTTATCTTTTCATTTTCCCTCTTTCTTTTTTTTATGGGTAACCTATTTTAGTCTTTATTTTAAAACATTTTATGTGTCCTTCAATGTATTATTCTTTAACTTTCTATCAAATTCTAGATTAAAAGAATCTATAATTGAAAATAGATTAATTCATCTATTTTTATTTTACAATCCCAAATAGGTGGATTAAATTATTTTGTTGTTAAACAAATATTGTACAATGTAATGTCACCTTTTCGAAATGAAACCAAGTTGAAACTCAAATGCTCATCGTTCATTTCCTATGGGCCTTGGGGATTTTTCTTTTGGAAAATAGGAGCTAGGTTTGGTTAAAGCTCAGGAATCCTAGACAACATCATCATATGGATCATCTTCTCTCAGACTCTATTTCTACAATGGTTCATCTTCAGAATCAGAGTATGCATGTCTCCTTTGCAATTTTGTTGAAACGGGAGAACTTGTCTCGCCATCATCAAAGTCTTCTAGACCTGCAGTTGTAAGAAGATCTTGGGAATTTTTTCCATCATCTTGTGCCTTATCACTCATATAATTTTCCTCATCTTCCATGGAAACATCAAGTTACTCCATATAAGAATCATAAGCCTTGTGGTCCTTATCCTTCTTCTTTTTCTTCTTTTCCTTCTTTTGTTTCTTCTCAAACTGACCGGCCTCATCATCATCATCATCCCTATCATTATGCTTACACTTCCATAATTCCTTCACACATTCAAATTACTCCTCTTGGTGCATCACCTACCAAAGTTCTTCCTCTTGCTTTCTCCTTTCCATCTGAATCCTTCGTTCTTCATCAGCTTTTCATTTTTCTTCATCAGCCAAGACAAGTTGGTATGCTACTTTAATTGTTTATTTTGCTTTAAGCCAGTCATCTATTTTCAATTCCATGTTTCCAAGCATACATAAAGCATTTGATGATTTTTTATCCACCTTAAGTGCATCCCCAACCAATTCTAGGCTTAGTTGGATCTCATTTTGAGCCTAGGCCATAGTTGCAAGACATAGATATGCATCCACATAATTAGGAAACTTGAACAATTTCAGCCTATATAAAAGATTTTCTTTTTCAGTATCATGTAGTTGTTCAAACAACCTAGCAAGATTAAATAGTGTTTTCACTTTATCCCATGGTAACTCAAGTGAAACACCACCTTCTTCTAGTCAATGGAATAATTCCATATCCGTAAAGCGCACAAAAAAAATTGCAAAATTAGCACTAGGGCTTTTATTTATGAATTCAACCCAAATTTCATTTCCTAATGCCTCCATAAAATTTTGTTGAGCCAACTTTAGTTCATCACGCTCAAAATGAAGAACCCCAATGTTGTTTAAAAATTCAATGGGTACTTCTTTTCTACTCTTCTTCATAAGATACTTTGTTGTCTTAAGAGAATCTAAGGTTGCACTGGGGTCTATCGATATTAATAACTCACCCATCTTGATAAATGAATGGGCATCATGTGGATCTATTTGAGTTTCCTTTCTTAAAATTTCCAAAGCCTTCTCTGCCCACCCTTCCATAGCATATATATGTCCTATATATTTTAGGCTTTCATAGTTCTCGGGGTGGACCTCCAGAACCTTTTCAAAATTTGAGAACTCTTAAAATCTCCCAGCTTCAATTGAACTTGTCCAAAAAATCATGTGGCCTCTGGCTTTCCTTGACCGATGTTATGTGATAAGATCATGCAATATTATAATATGAATGAGATTTCATGAGAGGGTGGTCAGTTGAAACAAGAGTTGTCTCAATCAATTGTTCCACAAGAAAATGCTACCCTATGAAGAAAAAATGGTTTGCTAAATGATTCAATGTCATTGCATAGTACAGGTATAATTCAAAGGTTCTACGCATCTTTTCCATTCCTTCATGAACACTACCTTTTTCACTAACTATGAGAATCCCACAATTAGAAAATGGACAAAACTGACCACAGAGATTTTTCCCCATTTCAAACAGCAAAATTGCCAAAAAAATACAAAAAAAATCACACTGATTTTCACACCAAAAAAAAACCATGAGACCATACCTTGTTTCTTACTATTACGCTTTGATGGAACTTTTTCCAAACATCCATAGCTTGTTTGAAATCACCTATTTTCTAGGCTTTTAGCCATAACAGAAAGGTAGTGAACTATTTGATAAAATGCTTTGGTAAACATTTATGAAAAATGTAGTAGCATAGACAAGGAAATGAACTTTAGAAAAAATGCCTCAAAGAAATGTGGTCTCATGGTGATGGAATTCCATGATAAATTCCATGATAAGCGAATTTTTATGGATTGTCATGGCATTCCATCACCATGAGACCACATTTCTTTGAGGCATTTTTTCAACCAATTCACTTCCTTGTCTATGCTATTGCTTACTATTTGCTTTGATAGATTTTTTCCAAGCATCCATAGCTTTTTTAAAAGCACTTGTTTTAGGCTTTTAGCCATAGAAACAAGGTATTGAACTATTTGATAAAATGCTTTGGTAGACAATATGTATGAAAAATGTGGTAGCATAGATAAGACAATGAACTGTTTGAAAAAATGCCTAAAAAAGAAATGTGGTCTCATGGAATACCATGACAAGCAAATGCAATTGGTAGCTGCTCCTAGTTATTAGCTATGCAATGTGATGTAATTGCATAACTTCTTAGGTTGACTTTGTAAAAACTATATTGTAATTAAAATTTTGTCATCTATCAGCATCTAGTTATTATTTATGCAATGTGAAGTAATGTAATGTTATTAGCAATGCAGATGATTATGAACAAATAATTGATACCAATTCATAATATACCCCTATATTCCAACCTAAAATACATTAAAAAATCCAATCATACATAGTATTATCAACAAAGAAATGAGACCAGAATTTGAGCACCAAATTAAATCTTCTTGTCCATTGATTGCTTCAAATAGATATTACAATATAACATAAGTCTCCTCATATATGTTTCTATAAATGTCTATGATGATGATATCAAAATTCAATCTCAGTTTCTCTTTTAGAAGAGAAGCAACAAGCTTCAGACCATTACAAAATATGGTATCTTTTCAAAATTCATGCCTCTTCATATAAACTAAACTAAACATTAGTTTTTCTTAAAACATAAAATAGAGAAAGTAGATAACTAATGAAGTTCGCAGCACTCATGACACCATAGTCTGTTAATCTTTGTAAGGCACCTATGATCACTGAAGATCTGCTTAATGTCCTTTCTCCATCTTAGTGTATTTGAATGTGTGTTTCTTCCACTATGACAGCCCCAAGGCCTACTATTCGGGAGCACCCAAATACTTTTGGTTGCACTTGTACACTATATAATCATGTGGCCATTTGTATTCTTGAATTTTCAATATATTTGCAAGGTGAATCTTCCATCAACTATCTAGTAATGCCCTGCCATCCATGATAAACTTAGGATATCCAACATCTAATGCTATTACTCCATTCATGATTAAGTTGAACCTATTAAGACTCAACTCACCATCCTTTTGTATGCGAGTGATGCACTATGGAATAATCTGGCCAAATTCACTCTTCCATTCATTGAGGTCCTTCAAGTGGTCATCATCTTTTAATATTTTTGGCACAAACCACTGCTTCAGAGTATGAAATGAATCTATTATTATTTTTATCTTTTGGTCCTCTCCTTGTATATATTGGAATTCATCTATAACTATTTTGGCCATCTGCTATGTAGGTTCTAATGTTGCAAGAGCCTCAATAATCCTCTGTGAGATTCTACACAAGGTTACCAATGTGTGGTGTATGGGTTGCCAGTTCTTAAAAAAGGGATCCAGTATGGGTACATGTGTTTTCATCTGATCAATTGCATGTTTTAGTGAGCTATATAAATCATACACACTTTCCAACTTATCCACAATTAGCTTTATCCTATGCTCGAGGACCTTCTCTAAAACATTGCAGATTTGCTTATTCACTCCTTCCTTATCCTCATTGTTGGCTTTCTTTAACTCTTCAATCTCCTATCTAAGAATGCTCACTTGTTCAATAGAAGCACTTTCTATATCAACTGGTGGAGCGGAAGGATGTTGGTGTAACATTATTTCCTTGTTCTGTAAGGGGCCTACTCCTTTCAATTGTTCCTTCAACTTCAAATTTTCCATGAACAATTTATTGACTTCATCATTTAAAAACTTTTGTTCCTTTTCGTACTCTCCCAATCTAGCTTCCATCTCCTTAACTGCAACTTGGGTGAACATAATTGAATGCATTGTCATGGTTGCAGCTTCTAGAGGAGATGTATCCTTTAATGTTTTCACCATAGTTATCCCTTTCATTTCCTGCACTACATCTAGTAACCTTGGTTTTTGTGTACTATTTTTTTTGGCCCATAATGCCAAGGTTTCAATCTTAGGGTTATACCATGTGCCACTTAACCCTTCATCTGATTCAAACTCAACAATCAGCATTGGGTCTTCCTATGTTCTCACTTGATCAAGTAAAAAAAAATTCTTTAATTCCATACCAGGGATAATAAGTATATTACTTTTCATATCTTTAGCCTCTTGTGGGCTAACATAAATATTATCAATCCTTAATTCATTAAAATTTTGGGCTACTATCTGGTCATGCTAGGATTCGTCAACTCCCGTCTTATTTATTTCAACCCTCGCTTCAAACTCTCTCATTTTCATCTTAATCCAAAAGTCTTTAAATTCAGGGGTTTTGATAAATTCATCTTCTTCCAAGAACCTAAGAGCTACAATTACCCTCTCATCCTAATGCATTTCCCCTTCTCCTTGTACATGAATATCTGCTCTAGCTTCAAGCCTGTGGTCTTCAATTTCAAGCATAGGTTGGTCCACTTTAACATCATCCTTCAAATTTCTTAACACATTAATTGCTTCTTTTCTATCTCCAACCTCCTCATTTATTTCATAGGGAACAAGTGGTTCTATCTCTTGTGTCTTTTTTTTTAGAAGGTGGTTGTTCAGGAGGTGATCTTGGAGAAGCATGACATATTGAAATAGTATCCAGAGTTGTTTCTGTAATTACAACACCACTTGACCTTTTGGGAGACAATTTGGCAAGTCTCGCCATCCCCAAGTCCATTGCAGTCTTATATAATTCATGAAACCTATCAATTATTATTTCAATCCTCTTGAGAGGATCTGCTTCCTCTATGAAATACCCCAAGAAATCATTGTGCTTCATCTTTCTTTCTTCCTCAATCCTTTTCATAATTTCCCATTTTCTCCTCCTCTCATATACCTATTGAGGAGTGAAACGATTTTTTATTATATCTTCTTCATAATCAATCTAGTGAGTAACCATAGCCTTGGTAAGGATGATGTGTCTTACAAAATTCATGTGACCCGCGGGGTCAAAAGCTCTTTCCTTTCTAGACTCTAAAGAGTACCTTGTTTTTAGATAATTTTGCAACTCTTCGTGTATCAAATCTCACTAATAGTTCCCCACATGTCAAATTGGGTAGAAATGTACCCTTCCTTAGTTTATGCATGACATCCTTTTCCATCCATAGAATCTATCATGTGAACTCTAAAAAGGCTAATCAAAGGGGGACAAACTTTGGCAATATATGTGGGGCCTGTGGGCATCCATAAATCCTAATTATAGTGATATCTGGTAGAAAAAATCAATCACCAAAGTTATGAGTATGGCCTTGCTCAGGTTTCAAAGCCAAAGGTCTTAAAAGTTGTAGCACAAGTGTGTGTAGTCTTGGTGGTTGGTGGCCAAGAACTCTCATAATTATGTGCACAAAGTTATCATGGAATATCACATAATTTGAATTCTTACATCTATTGTCCCATATGTAACACCATCATTGCACTGGCAACAAATTCCCCTGTTGGTCAATCTTACCCAAACACATCCTTTTGCTCCATCTATCTTTATTCTAGTATAATATCAAGTGGCACAACAAAGAATATTCCTAAATGTTATGGGGGTTGTATTTTCCCTGACTTGTAGAAATCCTTCATGCAATTCTTTCTCAAGATATGAGGTAAAATCATATTCAATGTTTGTCTCAAGGTTTTGGATCCTCATAGCCATCACCATTAAACTAATTGGCATTCACTCGTGTGCATCTATCCCAAGTACTTAACAGATAGAAAAGTAGGTTTTCTTAAAATAGAATTGGAAATTTGTGATACCAAATCATTCAGTAGCAAAAGGGAATATAGGAATCACCCTAATGTTCTCAACCCTTTTCATGTAAATGGGGAGTTCATCACTTCTATAGGTTCTTCTCAAACTAGTATATTATTCTTCACTTATTTGTAAATAAATTTTAGTCGGGGCTTGTTTGTTTAGGTCAAAACATTCAATGATGGTTGCTTTATTCAATACAACTAATGGTGAACCATTTGGCAATCTCACTGACCTAGTAGAAAGATGATAACTCTAAGCCAATACTCTAATGAACTCTACATCTATAAAAAAAATTGGGACAATTAGCTTTGCCAAAATCTAATGCCCATGGATTTGACCCCAAAATCTTGTCCTCCCTTTTTTCATAAAAGTACCAAAATAATTCCCACCCAGAGATAGGGATAAAGGAATCTCTACAACTGTGAGCCACATCTCTCAAAACTCTCTTAAATCCTTTATCATTTGATTCAAGGAGTGTTGTTAGGACCTCTTTTTAACCTTGTATTCTTCCTTTTTAGTTTCAGGTTCTTTCTTCTTGGGTGGCATGATGTCCTTTTTAGTTTCAGATTCTTTCTTCTTGGGTGGCATGATGTTTAACTATCTTACTTCTATACTTCTAAAATGTAGAATTCCAAACAATATTGTACTAATAAAATTTAATTCACAATTTAAATATCTTAATTCTCCTATACTAGAATGAAATGTAGAATTCCAAAAAATATTGTACTCGTAAAACTTAATTCACAATGAGCTATGTGCACTTACCTGGGTTATGATGGTTGCAGAGCTTAACCTTCTTGAATTCCCAGCTCCCTGCATGATAATTTTTGCAAATGAGTGCAAAGAGAATTTTGAATTCTTGGTTTAATGGCTTTTGAACTCAGTCATGTCAACATTAATATCAACCTTACGCCAAATATTTTGCTCATAGTTCAAGTTTGAACATGCACCAAATTGATTTTACAAGATCAAACGATTGATGTGATTCATGCATTTAATACTAATTTATCATGACTACATTATATAGTTGACATGGGATAGAAGGGTATAAACCACTATACCGCATGCTTCTTTGCATTTCACCACGAGGTAACAGGATCCTTACCTCTGTACCGCAAGCTTGACTTGTTTAACCCGTGGTATTGTGGTTTACATTAATGGTCACATATGGCTTACCACCATACCACATGCTTTGTGACATCCTTCCTCCATATAGCAGTTCATACCACCCGTATACAAAGATTTTGGCACCCAATGGCATTCTTACACTTCTAGGGTTTTTCACCTAAAAGGAGAAAGATGGGCCAAAATGGGCAATGTATACACTCAAAATCAATGCAAGGATGGATGAATTATTCCTAATTTCAATGTCTAAATGCACTAAACTAATAAAATAAATTATGTATTAATGCAAAGCCTAAGAAATGCAAGATGTTTGAAAACACAGTGATGTATGCAAAATGACCTAAGAATGCAAGTAAACAATGACAGAATTAAACAAGACTTGAGAGGTGCACCTGGAAATAGAAATTTCATGCAGAGAGGCTCTGGAATCCTATAGATTTTTTTTTTGAATCCAACTAGGACACTTACGCCAAGCTAGGCAACTTAGTCATGTTTCAGGGAGATTTTGTCGAAACAAGTTTCTATGAAATGGGTACTTGGAAAAGTAAAAAATCACATTTCAGGCCTGGCAATGGGACTAATTCACCATAGATGGTGACTTAGTCCACCTAAGAATCTCAAGAAATTCGGGACGGGAATCTATAGCTTTCGATTTGCATTTCCCTTCCTGACAGGTATCTGGTTCAGATTCTGCAAAAAATGAGCTGAAAGAGGTCTCCAAGCTTCAATTAGGGATTTATTGACTTGAATGACTTTGATGGATTTTTTACCACTATTTTACACCTTTCTCTTTTACAAATCTACATACAAGACCTACAAACACACATGCAAAGAGGGGGAAAAGGGTTAAGGGTTAGAGAATAAGGGTTTGCCTTGGTCAAACCTCAATTTGGTAATCAAACCCTAGATAATGAAATGAAATAAAGAGAGAATGATGAATGAATAAAATGCAATGTCACAAACTCACCAAACCCTTGATGTTGAAATCTAAAGATTTGCAACAAGATGTTCCAATGGATGCTTGAAAGTGCTCATAATACTTGAGAATTGCTTGATAATTGCTTGAATGATTAAGTGAATGAATGGGGGTGAAAATGAGAGAAAAACCCTTTCTTTATACTTGGTTTTCCAATATTTCCTGAAAATAACACATCATAGGCCGGCCTTAAGGTCAAGAGAATAAAATCCTATGAGAAAATTAAAATTATTGACTTTTGTGTGTAGTGGGACTATGTTGCCCCAGGTGGCGACTTGGTCCCACTAGGGAACTTTTACTAGGGATCGGGGATTAAAGTGTATTTAATAATATTTAATGGGAATATTCTCAAAAATACACTTAAGTAGGGTCAAAAAGTGTATTAAGGGTTCATTTAGACATAAGAAAGGGTTGAATTAGTGATGACAAGCCTATAAAAGCATGATAGTTTGTTACAACTCTTTACAACACTTTGAAATAAGACTTGGTAAGTGATAAAAAGGGGTTATTTAAGTGAATTATAATGAAAGAGTCCTAGAAAAGTGTGAAAGTGGGTTACAAGACTTTTAAAAGACATCCTAGAATTCTTAATGATTCTCAAGGGTCTAAGACCTAATGTGAATGTGTTGACCACATTACAACATTAAATCTAGGAAAAACCAAGTCAAAGCCATTAGTAGGTCCTGAACATGAGAAAAAGTAGAAGGTTTACTTTTTTCATGTCCATAGTTAGCCCCCACTTTAGTGAGAGGATGAACCTACTTCAAACTCACACTAAAGTAGTTGAACATGCATATCAAGAGGGGTTTCAATGAACTAATGCTTAGCAAGATAAGACAACAATGATCAATCCCCCCAGATGAAGATCCCATGGAAAACCAAACATGAGTGCAAGAAACACACATGAGAATGATGTAAATGAAGAGGGAGAGAGGAAAAAGAGAGTCAGATCAAGCTTCGATCATTTTTCCATCCTATTGTCGATCAGAGCTAGGCTATTTGTCCAGAAAAATAAATGTATACTCACTCTAAGGTGATGGAACTCATGGTTGTTCACTGGGTGAGAAGGCCAAAAAGGTGAGAAACATACACTCATGGCTAGTATGCACTCACACACACGTAGGTGGCTATGGGGAAAAGTCATACCTCAAAATGGGCTTCCCGCTCAACCATACCAAAGTTATACCTCTTGATAACTTTAATAAGGCACCACAAAAGAAAATGGCATTTTAAGCTTCATGAGACAAGCAAAACTTCATATGCTTGGAGCTCATGAACAAATGTGATGGTACCATAGGCATGCAAGTTGTGTTGTGCAAGGTCGCTATATAGAAAATGCAACATGCAACATGCAAAATATGTTCAAAGGAGTCTTGCTTAGTTCATGTGAGCTCTTTAACTTAGGAAAAATTGTGTCTAATGTCTCCAAGAGAGGACTAATCAAAGAATAGAAGATTCACAACTTAGGGGATGTAGTTTCTCGCATCAAGCCACCAAGAGGAATGTAATATACTAAGATATATCACACTCATGAAGGATATCACACCCAATTTCATCCACAAAGCGACAAAACACATCGTATGAAGTAAGAAGGTTGCACTAAGAACCAAGAAAAAGGAAAATGCAAAAATGAATAATGTCAATGTATGCCCCCACTTTAAAGGAATTGCTACACACCATACTATGAGGAATTACTTTAAAGTAGCAAAGGAAAAAATGCAAACAAGAAAGAAAGAAGACATGAGAGCCAACTTGGAAAGCCCCTATTGGGGCCTCCTACAATGATTTAATAACTAAGCCCTTATAGCCATGAATCAAAGATTGGACATCTAACCTGAATAGTTATTTCAATCATCATGAAGGTGCATTTAACTTGTCAACCTAGGGACATGAACTTGAAATGGGTCAGCACAGTATGTGCACTAGGAGCCCTAAGTAATCATTTTCATTCTACAGCTAAAGAACTCACAATACTGAAAGTAAATTGCTTAGAAGGGAATACCATAAATTTCAATCATCAATCGAAAACTACATCAAACTAAAATGCATAGTAGGAATGAAAATATGAGCAACAAACAAGGCACTACTCTATCTACTTTGGCTATAGGAACAGTCACAAAATGGAATTCTAGTGGTTGCAGGAATAGTCGGTGCCAGATTTCTAACTAACTACTAAACAGCAAGTAATACTAAACTAAGAGGATGGATTACTCACCAAGTGGGCCCCCTTGGATAAGTATCCTCTAAAACTAATAAGAACTCAAATGCTCAAACTCAAAACTTTATTTTATTCACTGTAAATCATGAGTACAAAAGAGTAATGTATCTGTATTACTAAAAACTTGAGAGTGCAAGTACAAAATCAAATCGTGCAACCCCTTAAGAAGGAGCATCAGATCTTTATTTATACTATCAACTAGACAAGGCAATCAACTCCATGACTGGGAGGACTCCATTTAGGGAAAACAGAGAAAGTGGAGTGGTGGCGATTACGCGTGCATGGAATATGGTCAGACATGCAGGTCCAAACACAGATTTAGCACAGCAGTAATGCTCATGTCTACTCAATCATTAAAGTCCACTACAAGGTGGTTACATTTAGTTTGCATGAGGATTCTTTGTCATCGACCTCCTTTAATTTTGTGCAATTTTGTTGTTGGACGTTACAGTGCATGCCCAACTAGTGGTGTCTTCCTCAACTTAGCATCGTCAAATTAAATTTGCATGGCAATGTCAGTACGCACAATAACTACATATCTATAACCACTGCAAGGAACATTCATTAACCACATGCAAAATCAATATAGATAATCCACATAATATGCCAATGTCATTAAATCTTGCAGAGATAGGATTAAGCCCAATGTCTATGGTTTGAGGGAAACATTATGAAAATATCAACATTTAGCATCAAAGTTCATGACAATTGTCATTAAATAAACTATAGATTCTACCCAAAATTGGACCAAAAACTAGGCTCATCACTCCCCCCAACCTAACATTTTGTTGGTCCTCCAGCAAGGGAAGGGTTGTTCTTCTGCTTGGTCAAAGCTCTAAAATTTGCAATTGATAGTTGTCTAACATCAGTGGTTGTTGAGTGTGAATCAAGGTCTGAATAGAATCCTTCCAATCTATCCAAGCTAGTCCATCTTTGTCTCTCTATAGCAATGTCATACTGGTAGAACCTAAATTTTGGAACATGCCACATGAGAATGGGTGGTTGGAAAGTAGGGGGAAGCCAAAATTACCCCTTCATTCTCTCAATCTGAATATACCTATCAATCCCTTTTAGTGTTGCAACATAATTATGGATGGAATGGGGTTCAACCTATTTCAGCAAATTTTTCGTTTCAGGGCAGGCAATCCTATAAGCATTGACAAATTCAATAGGGGTGTCAATAGAAGGATTCAAACTTGAGGCAATCCTTGACAGCTTAAAAGAGAGATATTTCTCTTTGAGGTGCAGAGCATAGACCCTTGGAGGGGTCCTACATTCCAAAATCTATGGTACCAAGGTTGCCATATCATCCACCCTCTTCTTCAGGGTGGCTTGATTTATGCATCCTTATCTTCAATCTCCTCATCCCTCTTTTGTATTTCCTTCTTCAATTTATGTTTTTTCATTTTCCATTCTTCCTCCCTCCTTTGTATTTCTTTCCATAAATTCAAAAAAATTGTATGTACTGTAAAATCAAGAGGATTATGAATTCCTACTAATCTTTTTGTCGATGGTTGCTCCTCATATAGTACTATCTGCATGGACTCAAGTTGTCCAGTTGTTTCTGGCTGTGGGGGCATTGTTTCTTCTCCCACTTCTTGCTGCAAGGCTCTTGTTCTTGTTTTTGTTGTGGTTGCTAGAACTCTTTCTCTGGTTTTGGTTGTTGTTGTAGGACCTCTTGTTGTAGGACTTCTTGCTTGCGATGTAGGAAATCTTAATTTTCCTCAAACTCTTCTACAATGTTAGCAAGATCGGCCAGTGTTATATTTGTTGCTCTCCCAAATATGTCTTCTTCTTCGACATTCTCCTACCCCATTGGAGCTTTTATGTCATCCTGTGGTATTTCTTTAGACTTAAGGCTTTCTTGTGGAGGTGTACCAATCGTTGGCCCAGCTGGTCTTGATTTCCTGGGAGGGCTCTCACATTTTTCTTTGGCTACAGGATGAGCAGTGTTAGCCTTCCTTTTCTTAGAACTTGGCACCTTTCTTTCTGTTAGCTGCCTTTTGGCCTTTCCTTTTCTCATTTATGCTTCTCTCTTATATGCCCTAGTTTTCATCAAGGTACCAAGTGAAATGTCGTCATCAGAATCAAAGGAGGAGCTTTCTTTTTCTGAGTGCTCTATTCTAGAAGAACTAATTTCTATGGTTTCTTTTGTTGCAAGAGGATTTACAATAGGGCCTATGCTAGAGGTTGAAGCACCAAGAGTGGCTTCAGTCATGCTTAATCTCCTGCTAGACCTATGAGGTTGAGGCAAAACCCTAGGTTGTAAGAGTTCAGGTCTAATTTGATCAACATTTATAAATTCTTCCTAGGTCATTCCAGACACATCATGTAGAGACTTTTCAACTACCAATTTAATCTGACAATGGTGGGAAATAGAATTTTCCCTACCTTTCTAGGTCTCAACCACCATGATTGAGAGAAGATTGTATAGCATGTTAGGCACATTCATCCTCCTCATGTGCCTCATGTGACTCAAGAGTTTGAAATGTACTGAATGTAGGTTCGACAAACAACCTTCACAGGTGAGATACCTTATAATGTAGACGGTTGCCTACTTCCATGGTTCGGGAAGAGAGGTTCTCTTTGCATCCTATTTATACACGCTAATTGGAGGGTAGCCATGTACTGTAAACTCAGCCCTAGCTGACCTAGTGTCTCTGGAGGCAAGGTGATGTTCACCATCAGTAGGTAACTCTGTAACCTCTGCAATTCTTTCCTCAGTTGCCACAACATCTAACCCTTTTACTGTGGCTTTTCCTTTAGAAAATGTCTAGGTGAATTCAAGTGTAATGCTTTCATCAAAGCCATCCAGCTTTAGGAAGTAATCTAACCATCCACAATTTCTAAATTCAGACAAGCATTGTGCATTATGTAATAAAACATCATGAACCAAGGGCTCATTTCAAATTAGCCCTCATCCCATTGTCTACAATCAATTATTACTCTAAAAAATCTCCTTCCTGCAATTCCTGCCTAAAATCCAAACACCTTCCTACAATACTTGCTAAATTTCTAGTCCCAATATCGACTAAATTTTCCCTTTCTTTTGTTTTACCTTTTTGCTTGCAACTCAAGATTATAACAGGGTTAATAATGGAAAGAAAAGGAGTGATAAAGGAGAATTATGATGGGAAGAAATGGCGATTGTAGTTAATGTCACTTCACACATGCAAGTCGTCCTCTCACTCAGATTTCAAATCAGCTCATTTTAAATTTTCTGATGTAGCCTGGCATAAATTGATACATGGGCAATATATTTGTATCTTTTTCTTTCCCCCCAACCTAAATTTGGACATGTGTCCGCACATGCGAGATGGGAGTGGTGATTTGACAGGGAATAATGACATGTTATGTGAATGTTTATACTATCATACAGTGATTAAAATAATGCACTTAAAAGATGATTAAAAGATGGCAATTAATGCGCACATACCTAAATATGTGGAGGATTTGTTGCAAAGATCGTGGAGAAAGTATTGTTCACCTTTTTAGGGAATAAATTGAGCAATTAATGAAAATGAAGTGGAATGAGGTGAGGTGGAATGAAGTGATGGAAGAGAGAGAAAGGTGGTGATGGATGGGTGAAGAAATGGACTTCCACAAGAGTGGAGGTCTTTATTATGACAAGTATGTACCTTAATTAGCCAAAAGGAGGGACACTATTTCCACTTCCTTCGGTTACAGGAAGCTCAGGTGTTGAATGTTGGGTGAATTGCTCTAGGAACTCTTATTTGGAACTGGCTTGTGATATAATCTGAGGTGATGACCATTGACAAGTAACTTGAATCTAACAAGGTCAATGGTAGTGTTAGCTCTCAAAAATGCAGGCAGAATGCCTCAAGAGGCTTCCCATCTCTTGATACACTTCAGGGTAACAGACACGGTCAAGAGAACTCAACCTTCTACTCTTTAGGTGCTGCTAAACCTAGGCGGGTGTACCTTTCTGAATGAAGCAGACTTGACTTATGGTTATCCTTCTTGCAATGATTTGTCCACAATGGTAGATTGGAGTGAACAAATGAAACCAAGCGCAATAGCAATCTTCTAATCTAAATCCTACTATGCTCAATTAACAGATATAAAGAAAATAAATGAATCTTAATGATGAGACTGCAGAGACCAATGCCTTATTGGGTATGCGGAGTCAAATGAAATCAAAATGAGCAACACTCTCTAGAGATAACTCAAATTATTTGGCATACATTATGTTTACAACTTGTATAAACATGCAATATTGTAACTACTAAGCTCTACTTTAATAATCTAGATGAATCTCTCTGATTACTATGATCAACTAAAAGGATTTAATCTTTGCTTGAAAGAACCAATTGATTAATCACACAAATATAGTAAATTTGCATTGATAAACTAAACATAAACTTGTTACGTCAATTTAAAACAACTAGAAAGCATCAATCTTGGAGACAACTTAGCAATACTTTCTTAAAATACAACAGATAATTGACACCAGAAATGTGCAGCAACATCAATTGACTTTCATAAATACCTCCATTTTGAAAACATACATCATAGTCTCTAATCTGATAAATCTATTGTATTGTATCCATCTAATTTTCCTATTGTATATCAAATAATTGATAGCTCATCCTCCTCTTACAATTACAAAAATGCCTATTTATACACCAGCATCATAAAAATAAATCATATTGAGATCCCATGTCGGCCCTCCACAGAATTCGGGCTCAAATCAAGTCGGCCAGCAACGGTTTCCAAACATATACATGTCGGCCACAGTATTTGAATTTCTATTAATCTTTACTGAAATAGTCGGTGAGACATATCACAGTTATGCTGAAGGCAATTCAATTGCTAGTCATCCCCTTGGTTCTATTCGCTTTCACCGTGACTTACCTAAGTCAGGGAGATGTCATTTAGATCTCTTTATGTTTCCCCGAGAGTTCTTTTACCTTTCGCGTGTCACTGTAACATTCTGATATCGAGGTGACCTCCTATAGATTACATTATGTTTCATCGAGAGCACCCGTATCCTTTAATGTGTTATTCATTCACTGAGACACCAGCAAGTTTCTCACCAAGATGTATCTTTCATTCCCCTTCGCCAAGACAATGCATAGTCGGGGAGACATTTTGTAGACTATCATGTGTCCTACCGAAATACCCCGAGCTCACCTTAGGTCACCAAGACAATACCAATCTTTCGCCGAAAGCCACCAATGAAATATCGGCGAGACCGAAGGTCACTCGCCGAGACCTCACACCGCTATCGCTTAGTCTGGCCGAAACAACCTTAAACTCCTCCCAATACGTATTTACCCATTGGCGGATGGCAAGACCAAGTGAGTTTCTCCAAGATGCTTCATCGAAGGAAATCTTTTGCTGATATATGAACGCACCCACCACCGGTCGGTGTGACAATTTAAATTCGCTATGACCTCACACCGAAAACAACATGCCGATGTATCTCCATTCATGCCAGTCGACGAGACAAAAAGTAATTGATAAGACCTTATTCCGACGGTATAACTTATGCCGAAAGGAACCTTTTATATTGATGAAACAATGTGAATGTCCTCCCGATAGCCGCCAATAGATGAAATCCAATCGCCATGACATCATAAAACGTCTTGCCAATAGGCAACACAGACGTTTATTAGAAAAATGGATCAAGAAGACCCTGGCCATCTCATGCCGATATATACCCATAGGTAAATGGCGATCACCGTGACAATGAAGAAGTCATGCTGATGAACCTGCAGCAAACATATGTTAACACAAAATCATCATGGGTTGGGGAGACCTAGATAAACATATACCGATATGACCACAACGTGAAAATGCATGACCCGATGGAAACTATGGGACCATATGGAAAAATATGGGTGAACTCAACATGTAAAATCATCAGATTTTTACAGTTCCAATAGTGGCTCCATTTGGGGATGAATGATAGTGAGATCATTGCAAGGATCCAGATCTTTGGGTGAGCCTGGACCAGGCACAAAAAGACGAACCAGTGAGCAGAATAGAAGAGAATGCAAAATGAAGGTATAGCATGATGGAATGGATGGAAAAAATGAATGCAAAATGGAGATGAACCAGAACCCTAAACTACTATGCATGGAAAATAATTTTAAAGAGGATTAGCAAGAGCTATCCATGCACTAGAAACCCTTAATCCTCTGTGTTACTCAAGAGAAAAATTGCTTCAGGAATTTCCCATGAGCAGGCAACCCTTGATCTTCACCAGCCATATTCTATAGATAATATGAATCTTCACCTCTCTTCCCAAAAACAACAAAAGGTCCCAGCCACAAAGCTTCAAATTTACCATGCTTGCCTTTCTCCTGACACCTTGCATTCCACATCAACACCAAGTCATTCTCTTCAAATTTTCTATCCTTTGCCTTCTTGTCAAATAGATACTTCATCTGTTTCTGTAACTTCATGTTTTGGTTTTGGGAAACTCTCCTTATTTCATCAAGTTCAGCTAGTTGCTCCATTCTTTCTTCCATAAGTTCAAGAATATCCAAATCTTCTTGAAGGACAAACCTGTAGACTGGCAACAAATTCTACAAAGGCATCCTGGCCTGTAATCCATATACCAATTCAAATGGAGATTTTCCAATTGCTTTCTTAACAGTAGTCCTATTAGCCCACACAGCCAGTTTTAATTTTGAATCCCAAGCTTTCTTGTTTTGACTCAATATCCTCCTTATAATCTTCAAAAGACTCTTATTGCTAGACTCTGCTTGACCATTAGCTTGTGGATGGTAAGGAGATGCATAAGAAATGGTAATGCCATATGTGTCATAGAAACCTTTAAATTCATCTGACCTGAAACACATCCCATTATCTGTGATTATCCTCAGTGGTGTACCAAATCTGGTGATAATGTTGTCCATCAAGAAATTTTTCACCACTTTGCTTGTAGCTTGTTTAGTTGGGATGGCCTCCACCCACTTGGTAAAATAATCAGTGGCAACCAGTATCCACTTGTATCCCCCACTTGATTTTTCCTTATCTCTCCAATGAAATCAATTCCCCACTGATGAAAAGGGGCATCAGCCTGCAAGGGTCGAAGTGGCAAGGCTCCTTGATGTTTCAGCTTTCTAGAGAACTTCTGGCAAGCTTCACATTTTCTTACATGTGTGAAAGAATCATTAAAAACCTTAGGCCAGTAGTAACCTACCCTGAGAATTTTGTGTGCAGTTATTTTTGCTGAATAATGTCCTCCACAAACTCCTTCATGCATTTCACTTAGGACATGCTTGGCCTGAGACTCATCAAGACATAACAACAGTATACCATCCCTATTCTTCCAAAACAGATCTCCATCCATGAAAACATATTTAGATGCCTGCAACTTCAAAGATCTTTTATGGCTGTCACTCAATCGCTCTTGACACTTTGTGTACTTAAGGTAATGCATGATATCAGTATACCAAGGAGTATGCTCAATGCTTGCAACTGCAATCCCTTCATCTATATTACAAACCTGATTTGCTTCAATATTTGATTTTTCCATCAACCTAGCCAAGCCTTGACCTCTTACTAATTTGGTAATCTATATCTCCATTTCAAATTCTTGGATCCTATTAATCCATTTGCATATTTTTCCTGTTACTTCAGACTGTGTCAGAATATCTTTGACAGCAGCATGAGGGACATAAGCAATCACCTTTGCTCCAACAAGATATGGCCTAAAAGCTTTTGTAGCCTTTACTAATGCAAACGCCTATTTTTCCATTATGTCATATTTCAATTCAAACCCTTGTAATGACTTACTGAAGAAAGACACAGGCTGTTCATGACCATCCTCATTCTTTTGTAACATAACAGTAGCAATAGTATGCATTGAAGCAAATGAAAATATCTGAAAAGGCTTTGCAAAATCTAGAGATTTAAGGACAGGAGCCTCCTTGATGGCCCTTTTGATAGATATAAAAGCCTCCAAGGCTTCTGCAATCCATTCCATTTTATGTCCTTTCTTTAACATTTTTGATATGGGTTTAATAATCTCAGCAAAGTTAGAAACAAATCTCCTAACAAAATTAATTTTTCCAAAGAATGATTGTATAGCCTTAACAGTTTTGGGAATAGGAATTTTATCAATAGCTTCAACCCTCTCAGGATCTATCCTAATTTTGAAACAATATGTCCTAAAAGCTTACCCTCTATGACTGCAAAATGACACTTCTTAGGATTTAAGCTTATACCATATTCTAGGGCTTTAATAAATACCTTCTCAAGATGTTGTACATGATCCTCAACCTTCTTCGAATAAGCAATCAATTCATCCCGGTACACCACCATGATAGCATTGATCAAATCTGCAAATGCCACGTCCATAGCTCTTTGGAAGGTCACTCTTACATTAGTGAGACCAAATGGAATTCTTATGTATACATACATTCCCCAAGGAGTTGTGAATGTTGTCTTATATTGCTCAGATTCTTTGACCTTGACCTGGTTGTATCCTGAAAACCCATCCATCATGGACAGCAGTTCACACCCTGTCACCTTGTGCAATATAGCCTCCATATTGGGTAGAGGATAATTTTCCTTGAGAGATGCCATATTCAAATTCCTGAAGTCCACACATAATCTGATGTCTCCATTTTTCTTCCTCACAGGGACCAAATTTGAGACCCATGTTGAGTGCCTGATTGGTTTGATGATTCCCCCATCTTTGAGCTTTGTCAACTCTTCTTGCATTTTAGGCTCCAATGTTGGATTTATGGGTCTTTTCTTTTGTCTAAATGGCTTAGCATATGGCTCCAATGGTATTTCATGCTGAAACAAATCTTCCCTGTATGCTTTTAGATCTTCATAAGACCAAGCAAAGACGTGTTTATACCTTCTCAGCAACTCTATCAGCATTCTTCTAATTGTAGGGCTTATCTTCTTTCCTATGTATACCTTTCTTGGTGCTATCTTAGTCCCCAAGTTAACTTCTTCAATATCTTCTCTTCTAACTGGTGTTTGTTTCATGAGGGACCGATCATTTCCATCATACAGCCTCTCCAATGCCACCAAGCCCTTAGGAAGCTTATTTGTTTTGAGTTGTAAAATCTCCTTGCCAAACACTGTTTGCTTCCCATCCACTTCCTCAACAAAAGCATTGAATTCAATTTCCTGGGCTTCATATTGATCTATACAATTGAGGAATTTCAAAAGGTCAATATCATCATTGAAAACCTGTCAATTGTAAATGTTATCAGGAATAGCAGGCCTTGTCTTGAACTCAATCTGTGATACCCCAGCCAATGTGATATCATCTCTTTTCAGCACCACATTTGCTAAAAAATCAGCCATTATGTTCTTTGATCTATCAATCCACTCTATTGAGAAGGCATCAAATAATTCAATTGTGCCTCATACAGCATTCCTATACTATTTCAATCTTTTGTGTTTTACTGCATATTTCGACTTGATTTGTGAAACAACCAACTCAAAATTGCCCAAAATAGCCAACAACTTAATCTTATGTTTCACAGCTATGTTCAAACCTGTCAACAAGGCTTCATACTCTGCCACATTGTTTGTACATTCAAATTTCAATAGGAAAGAATATTTAAATGTAATACCTTCAAGTGAAACAAAAATAATTCCAGCTCTATTACCTTCTTGGCTGCATGCTCCATCAAAATACATCTTCCACACTTCATTGCAGCTTTGTGCCACATGCTTTTCAATTGGATCACTATTGGTTAATTCTGGTTGGGCTAGTTCTATCTTAAAACTTCAAAGATCCACATCACAAAAAAAATTGATCTGATCTTGTGGTACACAGTCAACAAGCTGGTTCATTCTTGGCTCTCTATACAATTTGACCTCCTGACCATTCACTGGAATTGTAGCATAAGACAGATCAAATTGAACATTTCCTCCAACTGCTGCTGTCCATTGTCTTGATAGAAGCATCCCAAACTGAGGAGGAGTATCAATCACTGTTATATCTATATTATATGCCACCTATGGATAAGTAGCCAGTTTGACTTCAACACCTCTCATAATGCCTACCACAGGTACAAGTCTGTTATCCATTGCATAGCACTTCCCTTCACATGTATCAACCCACATGCCAAGCTGCTTCATAACTCCCACTGGCATGATATTTATAGCAGCACCAAAGTCTATCATGCAATTCCTCAGCAGTTTTTTGTTTATGAGCAATGTGGTGAAAAAAGGATCAACTTGTTGGGGAGTTGTTAATGCATCACCCAAACAGACTTCTGAATTATTTATCTTTTCCTGTCTATTGACTGCTTTAACAGCTCTTTGTTTTCATTCCCATTTCTTATCAATTGAACAGCAATATCTCTATATTCTTTAATTTTCACCATCTCAAAAAGTGGGACAGACATTTTTACCTGGGATAATGCCTGAGTGAAGTCAAAAGAGGAGCCCTCCACCTTAACAGCCTTCTTCAGTTCTAGCGTTTCTCCTTTGTTTTCTTCTTTTTCCTTTTTATTAAGCCGCTCAGGAATTTGTATCTTTTTGTATAATTCCTTCACTTCCTCTTTTTGGATAGGCTTCTGTTCACTTTTATCATGCTCTTTATTTTCTGATTTCTTCATAGTTCCTTGTGTCACCTTCTGATCTTTCATAAAGATTCCTCTAGGGACACCCTCCTTCTCATTTACTATTCTATTTCTCAACCAGTATTTACTCTTTGCCTCCTCAATAGCAGCAATAGTTAGTCTTTCTATTTCTTCTTTGGTGAGTCTTCTAATACTACATTGAGCAGGTGCCTCAACTGAATGTGGCTCTGTATAATCTTCTTCAGAATCAGAAAGGATCTGCTTTTCAGCCATATAGACATTATATTTCTGATTTGAAACATTATACTCATAACCTTCATCCTCTAAAGATGAGTACCTCTCCTCAACATGGTGAAGTGTATTTGAAGTCAAATACACACTATGATCTCCATTATTTTCCATCAACATTCCCTCTTTTTTCATCCTTTGAGCTACAACACAATAGTCTGGGGAATGTGGCTTATCACAAGCTTCACAAAAGTAATTGTCACTTACCATATAGGCTCCTTTCTTACTCAATGGATCAGGAGTCTCTTTGTTTCTTGGCCTAGTTGTTATAAGTTTTCCATCCTTCCAGTCTGTATTATATCGCATGTCATGCAACCTTGGCCTTTCATTTTTGTATGTGCTTTCCTGTCTGTACTAATAATTGTTGCTTTGCTGAGGAGCCCTAGGGTTGTCTCTCTTATTGATTATACCTGCAACCTTCCTCTTGTTTTCAATTGTCAGTGCTATCTTCTGAGCTTCAGCCAGATCTCTTGGGACCCTACTTCTCAGTTCATACCCTGTTTTAGGATCAAATGCATTTAAATAAACACTCAATGCTATAGAATCTGGCAACCTTGACCCAAGAGGTACTTTAGTCCGCAACTTATTGAATCTTGAGTTGAAATCATAAATTGAATCATTTTGATTTTTCTGAATTCGCATTAATTAATGAAGAGTTGCATCTAGTGCATTTTGATTCCCATATTGCTCTAAGAATTTGTCCTGAAATATTTGGAGAGAATTAATTGAGAGTGTTGGCAAGTTGTTGAACCAATCCCTTTCATCTTCAAGAAGTGACATCATAAATAGCCTCATATGTAAATCTTCATATGGCATACCTATGTCTTGGATGAACACATTGAAATTATTTAAATGTTCTTCAGCAGTTATTGCATTACTCCTTGTAAACTTAGGTACCAGACCTCTTCAGCTACCATCCATAGGGTAAGGATATAACTGAAACCCTGCTAAATCAAATTGTCTGATCATTGCTGCATACTGGTGGGGGGGAGGAATAGGTGGGTACTGATATTGGTTCATAGGATTATTGTATTGTGCATTATGTTGTGGCACATGATGTTGACCAGGAGGTGGATGTATATTGGTATGTTGTGTGGGAATATGAGGGGAATGATTTGGCTGTCTGTAGTGATTTCCTGTCTGATGGTGAGGAGACACTAGTGGATCAGAAGGCCTTGTATTATGATTACCCTGCTTATGAGGTGGTACATATTTTGGGGGGCAATTAGCTATCTGATAAGTAATTTGGGCTTTCAGCAGTGCATCCCTTAGCTCCTCTATCTCCTTCTTCTGTGATTCAAATTGTGTTTTTACTTCCTCAGGAAGCTCATGATCAACAAAGTCATTTTGATTACCTTCCATCTTCTAATAATATTCATGCTAAATTTTGATTCATTCAGCCTCTAGTTCAGCTCTAAACTCAGCCTGTTTCTGAGGATCAAGAAAAGAGAAAGGATTTCTTTGATCCTCTAGAGTACAAGTGGTGCAGGAGCACCTGGCAAAGTTCAGCTTAATTGAAGTTTTTGTAGGAAGTCTAAATTTTGTTGTGCTTTCATAAGGTCATGTTGACCATTGTTTTAGATGCTTGGGGTTGTCTTTGAACTTTGGAAAGGATGTTAACAAGAGTTAAGTAGTTTTAACTCTTCATTTTGGCTAAGTTGTAAAAATTGCCTAAGTGTTTGTAAACACGGCGGGTTTTACAAAAATGCATTTTTAGGTCATCTAATCCTCAACCCAAGAACCTAAATTGTTTTGGAGGAATCGTTAAGAGATACCACAACCTTTTTTGTGGGTTAGAAGTTTTTGTATGGAGTGTGTTTTCCAGAAGTTAAAAAAAGCAATGTTCTTGTCTTATTTTCTGTGTTTTCTGTTCTTGTTTGTGTAACAGCAGCTAAATGAATTAAAAGAGGAATTTTGTAGGTTTTTTTAGCATGTAGAGAGGCCTCTGGAATTTTTTTTTTGGCACATTTGATAGTTGTTCCATCGCTTTCATCCATTCTTGTAAATTCTGTGTTTTTTTTTCCTTATTTCTGTTTTGACTGGAACTGTGTAAAAATGGAGCTCTAGGATGCTTTCCCTCCATACCAGGAAGTATGGAATTGTTGGGAACGTAGTCAGGCTCCATCTTTGTACTTGTAAATATGGTAGGAGTTAGGTTTCTTTTGGTTGCAGGAGCTATGAGAAAAGCCTTGCCCTAGGCAAGCCAGTGAAGAGCCCGGCTAGGAAAGGTTGCTGAACAGCGTTGATAACTTGCAGGGGAGTGAAGATTTTTGAGAAATTATTTTTGGAGAATTTAGGGGAAGGTCTTGGCCATGTATGGTGATAAGGAAGAGATCCCAGCAACCCATTTAGGAGGATAACTTTTCACCAGTCCTAAAACTGGTTCTGAGCAGTTTTGTAACCCTAGCTACTTGACCAAATTGGTGTTTGGACAGCATACAGCCTGAGCAGTCTCAAAACCATAAGAATCTTGGAGGTGAGGGCATGTGAAACACATTTCCTAAGAAAATAACTAGGTTACTTGGTGGGTTTAGAAAGAAAAATCATTTTTTTTTCCTGTTCAGTGACCTAATTGGGGCTCAAGGCTACTAGCCTTTTAAACCCAAGAAAAGCATTTTCTTGAAAGTGATGGAGAACTAGTGAATGGAGGTTGATCAGGAGCCTTGGTGAGATGATTTTGAAGCCATGGAATCTTTTTACACCACTACAACAAGATTTGGGAGTATTTGGAGGTGAGCTAGTCTTTAAGAGGATTAAGGGCTAGGAATTGCATGAGGAAGAGCACCAAGATTTGGTTGGTTGAGACATTGTAAATGATAGCAGGGTTGGCAGTGGAACCAGGGGTGCCTAAATAGCTTAGGACCTATAGGTTGAGTGGTGGAGGAAGTGACACCAAGGGGTTATCAAAGGTGAGACCAGAGCATTGAGTCTGTGATTGATTCAATCCAATCTTGTCCCTATCAGATTGGTATCAGAGCGAGTTAAAGATTTGGGAAAGAAATCTTGCATGTCAGACATTGAGTCAAGTGATTCTTCTACCATGGTGACCAATGTAGAACTGGCTAAGATGGTTGAAGAGCAAGAAGAATACAACAAGCAGTTGAGGGAAAGAATAGCTCAACTTGAGGCAGCAGTGAAGAGTGCACAGTTTGAGGGAAGAATTCCAAAAGAAGAAGAGATAGCAGAGGAGGACAAGACCCCTGAACCTGACCCTGTTTTGAAGGAAGAGCCTTTCTTGAAGGCATTGAAAGCCTTGAGTGGAAAATCACTTGAAGGTATACCACTTTTTAGTGGAAAGATGGAAGCAGACCTAGTCATGGATTGGATAGAAGGCATGGAGAATCACTTTGAGTGTGATGGAGTCACTAAAGCACAGAAGGTGAAGGTAGAAAAATCAAGGTTGAGAGGATCAGCCTTGACATGGTAGAAATTTGTTCAGACTGAAAGGGAGAAAGAAGGAAAACAGCCCATAGCAACTTGGAAAGGAATGGTTGCTAAAGTGAAAGAAGCCTACATGCCAGATGATTATGAGATCCAATTGCACAAGAAGAGGAAAATCCTAAGGTAGAAAGACCAAGATGTAAGCACTTACACTGAGGAGTTTCAAAAGATTTGTATGAGGTCTAATATGACAGAAGATGAGAGCCTCAAAGTGGCTAGGTATCTCAATGGTTTGAAGTGGAATATCCAAGAGGAAATGGCCTTACTAAGTCCCAATACAGTACACCAATGTTATCAGTTGGCTATCAAGATTGAAGAGAGGACTAAGAGGAGGCAAGATCAGTCTTCTAGAGGTAGAGGCAAAGGCAGAGATCAAAGAGATCAAAGAGGACAGCGTGGTGGTTACCAAGGAAGAGGTAATGATCAAAGAAACCAAGGAGAATCTAAACTCACTGATCATGGAGGTGAAACATCTTCAAGAGGAGGATTTAATAGAGGAAGAGGACCTCAAGGAGGTTCAAATAGAGGAAGAGGAGCAGGTAGGAGTAATTCTTACTTTGCCACCATGAAGTGTTACCATTGCAACCAACTAGGTCACCCTGCTTATAGATGCCCAGAGAAAGCATCATCATCTAGCAATGAAAAGACAGTGGCTTATGCACAAGAGGACACCATGAGTCCTAAGGAAACTAAGATCAATCATATAGAATCTAAAATTGGAGAGATTCTGATGTTTAATAGAGTGTTGATCAGACAACCAGTCAAGGAGGAACCTAAGCAAAGAAGAGCTCTTTTTAGAGTAAGGTGAAAAATACTTGGTAAAGTATGCAAGGTCATTGTAGATTCTGGTTCTACAGATAATATAATCTCAAAGGAGGCAGTAACTAAACTGAAATTGCAAAAGTTACCTCATGCTAACCCCTACAAGGTCACTTGGCTGAATAAAGGGCAGACTGTATTGGTGAATGAGCAAGTAACAGTGGAATTTTCAATTGGAGGCTACAAAGACAAGCTGGTTTGTGATGTATTTCCCATGGATTCATGTCATCTACTACTAGGCAGACCATGGCAGTATGACAAAAGTTCCATTTATGATGGGAAAGAGAACACCATCTCATTCAAGAAGGATGGAAGAACCTTCAAGCTGCAGTCATTGACAGAGGAAGATGAAGGACAGTCAAAGGTACCTAACATCATGTTGAGCAGTGGCAAGGAGTTCATTAAGGATCTACACCAAGGGAATGAAGGGTATGTGATCATGATGCAGCCCAAAGAGGAGGAAAAGGCTGAAAGGACAGTCTTACCAGAAGCAGTCCAAAGGTTGCTTGATAAGTACAAGACCATAGTGAGTGATGGTACACCAGCAACTCTACCACCAAGGTGAGCAATAAGTCATCAAATTGGCTTCATACCTGGAGCCTCATTGCCTAACAAAGAAACATACAAACTTACACCAGATCAGAACCAAGAGGTGGCTAGGCAAGTGGAAGAATTATTGAATCAAGGTCTGATTCAAAAGAGCATCATCCCATGTGCAGTCCCTGTGGTTTTGGCAACTAAGAAAGGAGGTAAGTGGAGACTTTGTACTGATTCTAGAGCAATCAATAGGATTACAATCAGGTATAGATTCCCAATACCTAGAATAGAAGATTTAATGGATTGCCTTGGAGGAGCACAGTATTACACCAAGTTGGACCTCAAGAGTGGCTACCATCAAATCAGGATTAAGGAAGGTGATGAATGGAACAGCTTTTAAGACAAATGATGGCTTATATGAGTGGAAAGTAATGCCATTTGGCCTCTCAAATGCCCCTAGCACGTTCATGAGACTAATGAATGAGGTGCTTAAGGATTTCACAGGGATCTTTGTAGTGGTCTATCTTGATGACATACTGATTTTCAGTAAGACAGCAGAAGAACATTTGAAGCATGTGGAAATGGTTCTTAAAAGGCTGCAAGAAGAACAGTTGGCAATTAACCTTGAGAAGTGTGAGTTCTTCAAACAAGAGCTTGTGTATCTAGGCTTTGTAGTATCCCAAGGAACGTTGAAGATGGATCCAAGCAAGGTGGAAGCCATCCTAAACTGGCCTACACCAACCACAGCAACAGAGGTAAGGATTTTTCATGGTTTGGCTCAGTTTTATAGAAAGTTCATAAGAAATTTTAGTGGTATATGTGCACCAGTCCTAGATACTATTAAAGGTGGTCTAAAAACAAAGTTTAAATGGACTCAAGAGGCTAATAAAGGGTTTGAAAAACTGAAACAAGAAGTGGCAACACAACCAATTTTGTTATTGCCTAGTTTTGATAAGTTGTTCACAGTTGAGTGTGATGCAAGTGGAGTAGCAGTAGGAGGAGTACTTAGTCAAGAAGGTAGACCTGCAGCCTTCTTTAGTGAAAAGGTCAATGAATCCAAGCAAAAATACTCCACCTATGATCTAGAATTATATGCTTTAGTGCAGTCCCTTAGGAAGTGGAGGCATTATCTGTTGCTCAAATAGTTTGTGGTCTTCACTGATAACCAGGCACTCAGTTACATTAACACCCAAGAGAAGCTGAGTAATAGACATTTGAAATGGATGGAATACATCCAAGCTTTCACTTTTGCCATCAAGCACAAGAAAGGGCAAATGAACAAGGTGGCAGATGCATTAAGCAAAAGGTTGTTGACAGTCCAAGAGATATAGCTGAAAAGCATTGGATTAGAGAGTTTCAAAGACCTCTATGGTGAGGATGAAGACTTCTCAAAAGCCTACAAGGTATGCTCAGATTTTGAAAATCACTTTCATAGTCAATATGTTGAGTATACATTACAAAATGGATTGTTATTTAAGGGTAATCTGTTGTGTGTTCCAAGAGGGTCAATGAGGGAAAATCTGATTCAAGAGAAACACAACGGCAGTCTTAGTGGGAATTTTGGTATTAATAAAACTTTAGAGCTTGTTCAAAGGTTCTATTACTGGCCTAAGTTAGCAAGAGATGTCAGAAAATATGTGGAACAGTGTGTTGTGTGCATGAAAGCTAAGGGAGGAGCTAGCAATGTTGGTTTATATCAACCCCTGCTAATTCCTAACAGACCATGGGAGTGTGTGAGCATGGATTTTGTGGTGGGTCTTCCTAAGACCAAAACTGGTTTTGACAGTGTTTATGTAGTTGTGGACAGATTTAGCAAGATGAGTCACTTTATCCCTTGCAAGACTACACATGATGCAAGTTACATAGCCCATCTCTTCTTCAAGGAAGTTGTAAGAATCCATGGATTGCCATTGAGCATTATATCAAACAGGGATGTGAAATTCATGAGCCATTTTTGGAAGACTTTATGGAGTAGATTGGGAACAAATCTGTCATTTGGATCAGCTTACCATCCTTAGACCGATGGTCAAACAGAGGTGGTCAACAGAGTGTTAGGCAATCTTTTAAGATGTTTAACCAAGGAGTATGGACACACATGGGATATGGTGATTTCCCAAGCTGAATATGCATACAATGACAGTGTCAATAGAACTACAAGGAAAAGTCCATTTGAAGTGGTGTATGGGATGCACCCAATAGGTATTTGTGAACTTAGAGACCTTAGATCACTGGAGAACAGGAGTGGACATGCAGAGGACTTCACTCAGACCATGAAAGAGATACATGAGCAGGTCAAGCAAACAATTATAGCAGCAACCCAAAAGTTGAAGGAAAAAGTTGATTTGTCAAAGAGAGATGTGCAATTTGCAGTTGGGGACTATGTTATGGTCCACCTCAACAAATCTAGATTGCAGAAAGGAATGGAAACCAAGTTACAGATGAAAAGAGTGGGTCCATGCAAGGTGTTAGCCAAATATGGCAAGAATGCATATAAGGTGGAATTACCATCAGATTTGGGCATCTCTCCAGTTTTCAATGTTGCTAATTTAATCAAGTACAAGGGATCAGTCAATGATGTGGATCAGAACAGCAAGGAAATCTTCAAGGACATTAGCAACCTGTCCATACCTACTCAAGACAAGCCTCAAGCAGAGAAGATATTAGAGTCAAGGGTGAAGAAGACCACAAGACACAAGGTGTACATGGAACACCTCATTAAGTGGAAGACCAAGCCTGAATCTGAGGCTACTTGGATGGATGAAGCTGATTTTAAAAAATCATGGCATTGAATTGTCCTTACTCTCTCCTTCCAATCTTTCATGTTTGAGCTGAGAGGGGGAGAATGGTGCAGGAGCACCTAGCAAAGTTCAGCTTAATTGAAGTTTTTGTAGGAAGTCTAAATTTTGTTGTGCTTTCATAAGGTCATGTTGACCATTGTTTTATATGCTTGGGGTTGTCTTTGAACTTTGGAAAGGAGGTTAACAAGAGTTAAGTATTTTTAACTCTTCATTTTGGCTAAGTTGTAAAAATTGCCTAAGTTTTTGTAAACACAGCGGGTTTTACAAAAATGCATTTTTAGGTCATCTAAACCTCAACCCAAGAACCTAAATTGTTGTGGATGCATATTTAAGAGATACCACGACCTTTTTGGTGGGTTAGAAGTTTTTGTACAGACTGTGTTTTCCAGAAGTTAAAAAAAACAACGTTCTTGTCTTATTTTCTGTGTTTTCTGTTCTTGTTTGTGTAACAGCAGCTAAATGAATTAAAAGAGGCATTTTTTAGGTTTTTTTAGCATGTAGAGAGGCCTCTAGAAGTTTTTTTTTGGCACATTTGATAGCTGTTCCATCGCTTTCATCCATTCTTGTAAATTATGTGTTTTTTTTTCTTATTTCTATTTTGACTGGAACTGTGTAAAAATGGAGCTCTAGGTTGCTTTCCCTCCGTACTAGAAAGTATGGAATTGTTGGAAACGTGGTCAATATCCATCTTTGTACTTGTAAATATGGTAGGAGTTAGGTTTCTTTTGGTTGCAGGAGCTATGAGAAAAGCCTTGCCCTAGGCAAGCCAGTGAAGAGCCCGGCTAGGAAAGGCTGCAGAACAGCGTTGATAACTTGCAGGGGAGTGAATATTTTTGAGAAATTATTTTTGGAGAATTTAGGGTAAATTCTTGGCCATGTATGGTGACAAGGAGGAGATCCCAGCAACCCATTTAGGAGGATAACTTTTCACCAGCCCTAAAACTGGTTCTGAGCAGTTTTGTAACCCTAGCTGCTTGACCAAATTGGTGTTTGGACAGCATACAGCCTGAGCAGTCTTGAAACCATAAGAATCTTGGAGATGAGGGCATGTGAAACACATTTCCTAAGCAAATAACTAGGTTACTTGGTGGGTTTAGAAAGAAAAATCATTTTTTTCCTGTTCAGTGACCTAATTGGGCTCAAGGCTACTAGCCTTTTAAACCCAAGAAAAGCATTTTCTTGAAAGCGATGGAGAACTAGTGAATGGAGGTTGATCAGGAGCCTTTTTCAGATGATTTTGAAGCCATGGAATCTTTTCACACCCCTGCAACAAGATTTGGGAGTATTCGGAGGTGAGCTAGTCTTTAAGAGTATTAAGGGCTAGGAATTGCATGAGAGGAAGAGCACCAAGATTTGGTTGGTTGAGACATTGTAAATGATAGTAGGGTTGGCAGTGGAACCAGGGGTGCCTAAATAGCTTAGGACCTATAGGTTGATTGGTGGAGGAAGTGACACCAAGGGGTTATCAAAGGTGAGACCCAGAGCATTGAGTCTGTGATTGATTCAATCCAACCCTGTCCCTATCAACAAGGTTCTGCACTTGAATTGCTTTTCCATGTATCATAATAATCATATGTTTCACAATGTGCTCTTGATACTTTGTCTTTATCTATTAGGCACATGTCCTCACTTATCCCTTTTCCCTTATCAACCTTGTTATCTTTGTGTGTCCACTTACTACTGCCAGAAGGAGCTCCAGAATGACCTCCCCTGTATTGAGATCTTCTTCTATTCATGTTTGAACAGCTGCAAAATTTATGGCAAAGATGCCACTCACTTTTTTCAAAAATGAGAAAATACTTGATGCTTCTTATTCCTAGCGGAGTCTGTATAAAGTTCCTGACTCTATGATTAAGGCCTTGATTCTGAATGTATCCCTAGCAAAGTCGCCAATTTGTTATCTCTCAAAAACGCAGGCAGAATGCCTCAAGAGGCTGCCCATCTCTTGATATGCTTCAGGGTAACAAACAAGGTCAAGAGAACTCAACCTTCTACTCTTCAGGTGCTACTAAACCTAGGCAGGTGTACATTTCTGAATGAAGCAAACTTGACTTATGGTTATCCTTCTTGCAATGATTTGTCCACAATGGCAGATTGAAGTGAACAAATGAAACCAAGCGCAATAGCAATCTTCTAATCTAAATCCTACTATGCTCAATTAACAGATATAAAGAGAATAAATGAATCTTAATGATGAGACTGCAAAGGCCAGTGCCTTATTGGGTATGCGGAGTCAAATGAAATCAAAATGAGCAACACTCTCTAGAGATAACTCAAATTATCTGGCATACATTTTGTTTACAACTTGTATAAACATGCAATATTGTAACTACTAAGATCTACTTTAATAATCCAGATGAATCTCTCTGATTACTATGATCAACTAAAAGGATTTATTCTTTGCTTGAAAGAACTAATTGATTAATCACAAAAATTCAGCAAATGTGCATTGATAAACTAAACATAAACTTGTTATGTCAATTTAAAACAACCAGAAAGTATCAATCTTGGAGACAACTTAGCAGTACTTTCATTAAATTCAATAGATAATTGACACCAAAAATGTGCAGCAACATCAATTGACTTTCATAAATACCTCTATTTTGAAAACATGCATCATAGTCTCTGATCCGATAAATCTATTGTACTATATCCATCTAATTTTCCTATTGTCTATCAAATAACTAATAGCTCATCCTCCTCTTACAATTACAAAAATGCCTATGTATACACCAGCATCAGAAAAATAAATCATATTGAGATCCCATGTCATCCCTCCACAGAATTCGGGCTCAAATCAAGTCGGCAAACAACGGTTTCCAAACAATGTGAATGTCCTCCTGATAGCCGCCAATAGATGAAATCCAATCGCCACGACATCAGAAAATGTCTTGCCGATAGGAAACACAGACGTTTATTAGAAAAATGGATCGAGGAGACCCTGGCCATCTCATGCCGATATATACCCATAGGTAAATGTCGATCATTGTGACAATGAAGAAGTCATGCCGATGAACCTGCAGCAAACATATGTTAACACAAAAGCATCATGGGTCGGGGAGACCTAGATAAACATATGTCGATATGGACCACAACGTGAAAATGCATGACCCGATGGAAACTATGGGACCATGCGGCAAAATATGGGTGAACTCAACATGTAAAATCATCAGATTTTTACAGTTCCAATAGGTAGTAAGTTGAATAGCTCCATTAGGAAAGACCTCAGTGACTTCATATGGTCCTAGCCACCTTCTCTGTAATTTTCCTGCATTGTCCTAATATCTTGAGTCATAGAGCAGGGCCCAATCTCCTAGTTGGAATTTATTATCCTTGATAAATTTTTCATGCCACTTGATTCTCTAATTTTTCACTACCTCTGTATGATGCAGGGTTTCTCTCCTCATCTCATCCAAAGCATTCAACTGCATGATTCTTTCTCTCTATGCCTTAGAAATATCCATCCCCAAATCTACTGCAGTTGTAAGAGTCTTATATTCAAATTCAATGGGCATCACAATTGTCTTTCCATACAGCAACTCAAATGGAGTGAAGCTTGTAGTTGTTTTCTAGGTTATCCTATAGGCCCAAATAGCTTCTGCTAATCTATTTTCCCAATCCTTTCTATGAATAGCTACAGTTTTGGTCAGAATGGATTCAATTTCTTTGTTGGTCACCTTAACTTGGCCATTAGCCTGGAGGTGATAAGGAGTAGACTTCTTGTGCCTTATGTTGTACTCATTAACTAGTGTTGCAACAAGGATTGATGTGAATTGAACCCCTTGATCAGTCACTATTCCTCTTGGAACTCCATATCTTGTGAAAATATCCTCATAAAGAAATTCTGCAACCTTGCTATCTCTTGCATGCTTCATGGCCTTAACTTCTACCCACTTTGTCACATAATCAGTGCATACCAATATATAAGACTTACCATTTGATGGAGGGTCGATGGGTCCCACAAAATCCAATCCCTACTTGTCAAAAGGAGTGATTACTACCTAAGGGAAAAGTGGCATCTTATTAGATTTGGTTGGTTTTCCCATTCTTTGACATCTATCACATTTTCTGGAATATTTTCTTGCATCCTTGTGGAGTGTTGGGCAGTAATATCCTATGTTCAAAATCTTCATTGTTGTCATCTTGGCTGCAAAGTGTCCTCCACATGGTTCATTGTGGCATGCATGCAAAATTTCATATGTCTCATTTTCTCTCACACATCTCCTCATGACATGGTATGGTCTAGTAAAACAAACATCCAACAATCCAGGAGAAAGGAAAATATTTTTCAATGAGTTCCCTTTTCTCTTTTGGAGAGAAGTGAGAAGGAACTCTACCTGTGACCAAATAATTGGCTATGCTAGCATACCAGGGTGTTTGTATACTGAGGGAGAATAGATGCTCATCAAGAAAAGATTCATCTATGGGTTGATTGACTTCTGATGTAGTCAGCCTTGAAAGAAAATCTGTAACAACATTGGCCTTCCTTGGCTTATCCACAATGTTTATATCAAACTCCTACATCAACAATAACCATCTTTCCAACCTACCTACAATCAAAGGTTTATTCATGAGATATATAATGGTTGTATGATCAATGTGCATAAAGATTTGGTAGCCCTTAATGTAATGTTTGAATTTGTTCAGTGCATAGATTACTGCCAGCATTTCTTTCTCTATCATTGTATAGTTGAATTCAGCTCCTTGTAATTTTTTTCTAACAAAGTAAATGGAATTTTCAACAGCTCCTTTTTGTCCTAAGACTACTCCTATGGCATAATCTAATGCATCAATATGGATGTGGAAAAGAAGTTCCCAATTAGGCCCTTTGAGTACAGGAGCATGAGTCAAAGTTGTCTTCAAGTCATAAAATGCCTTGTCACAAGCTTCAGCCGACTGGAATTTAGCATTTTAGTGAGAAGAGTATACAATGGTGTTGCTACCTTGTTGAAATCCTTCATGAAACACCTATAATATCTTGCATGACCCAAGAAACTCCTAACATCCTTCTATTTTATAGGTGTGGGTAGATTTGTGATTACCTCAATCTTTGCAGGATCTACTTGAATTCCTTTGTGGGAGATGTAGTGGCCAAGAACTACACCTTCCTACATCATCATGAAGCACTTTTCATTGTTTAAGGATAGGTTTTGGTCTTCACATCTCTATAGGACTCTCCTGATATTTTTCAATGCTTGATTAAAATCAACACCATAAGTGGTAGAGTCATCCATATAAATTCCCATGCAATCATGAGAAATGTCTAAGAATATGCTAATGACTACCCTCTGAAAAGTTGCACGTATATTCCTCTGGTGCAATTTGGATTTGGTTGTAGCCACTAAATTCATCTAGAAAAGAAAAGTATCACTTTCCTACAAGTGTGTACAAAACATGATCAATGAAGGGTAAGGGAAAGTGGTCCTTCTTGGTGGTAGATTAAGTTCCTTGTAATCAACACAAACTTGCCATTTCCCTCCTTTCTTGGGCACAATCACTAATGGAGACATCCACTAACTATCTAAAATGTGGTAGATAAATCTTGCATCTAGTAATTTATGCAATCCCCCTTTTACAATTTCTCTTAGTGCAATGTTACTTCTTCTTTGTGGCTATCTTACTGGGGTACAATCATCTCTGATATAAATTTTGTGTGTACAAATTTTAGGGTCCAATCCCTTCATATCATGATAATCCCACACAAATGCATGTTGATGAGTCCTTAATAATTTTTTCAATAGCAATCGTTGTTCTTCACTTAATTTACTGTTAACATTCAAATATTTTCCTTTTGACACTTGTACTTGTGTAGTTAACTCTATCATGGTTGCTTCATTAACACATGGTACCTTTAGTTCATATGGAAGCAATGTATGGGACATACTTGTTGCTGCAAGAATTTTGTCTACAAGAATAGTGGCTACAGGAAGAGTGGTTGTAGGAAGAACGTTTGCAGGAACAGTGGTTGCAAGAAGAGCAAGCAGAAGTGTCTTGACTAGAGTAGTAGAATGAGAAGATGATGCTTCCTCCACTTCACAATGGTTCTAAATGATGTTAGCCAATACTTCATCCTCATCTTGGAGTTGCATGAAAGAGCTTCTACCTAGCATCATAAGTTGCACCACATAATTAACTTCCTCAGCCTCTTCACCAACATATGGCCATATAGGATTATCTTCATCATGAGATGGTTGAGCAGGAGGATAAAGAACAAAATTTTAAGTGCTATTCCCATCTAAAATGGTCATGTCACCTGACTGACATCCAATGTATGCATCTGCAATTGCTAACCAAGGCCTTCCAAGAATAATGGGATACCTGCCTAGTGCAACTTTAGGAGAAAGAATCATAAAGTCTGCTAGGTACTCCTAAGAGTCTAAAACTACCACAAGATCCTCCACTACACCATCAAGCTTAACAGTAGAGCTATTAGCAAGTTGCAGGACAATAGGAGTAGATCTCATGCTTGCAACATTTAGTTGTTGCAGGATGTCCTTGTTCATTACATTTATTGTTGCCCCTAAATCAATCAGAGCATTCTTAATTTGGATTGTGTTTATAACAACTGCTACCACAGGACTACCTAGGTCATTATACTTGGGGATAGTTACTTTTCGTAGCATGATATTTGCTAGTTGTCCCACCACATGAACTGTAGTTGGGTCTTTCTTTTTCCTACCTAGCTTCTTGAGGCATGCTTCCTTAATCCAATATGTCAAAAATTTTATCCTCATTTTCTTCCTTCTTCTTAGCAACTTCCAATCTCTAAGGAAATGGTGGTTTCTGTTCAGTCTGTTTGACTTGGACTGGTTCAAGATTTTTAGGTACACTTGGCTGAATGGAATCATTCTCCTCTTCCATAGGAATCTTGGTGATAATGGTCTTGGAAGGGGCTAGTAGAGTAGTCTCTGAATGCAAGTGGATGTCACTTACACTCACAGCATATGCAAGGAATTGGTTTGAATCAGCAGAGTATGCAAGTTGTTGTGGTTTGTTATTTGGATTGGGTGTGGGTTGAGCTGGTAGCTGAGTAGGTTTATATGCATTTGAGCTTGGATTAGTAGGTGGAGGCATTATAGTAGGTTGTTGGGGTTGAGAAGGTGGTTGCATGTAACTGGTTGTCTGGGAAGGCCATTATTGTCCTCCCCTCCATTGATTTATTTGCTTCCAATTTCCTAGAGGTGGTTGCCAATGCCCTTGAAATTGCTAACAACTCCTCTAAGGTTGCTGCCACTGGGGTGGATAGTTTTGATGATTGGGCCAAAAATTTGGAGGATTACTCAAAGGTTGTGGTGGATATCCTCCATAGCTGGATGGATATGGAGGCTACCATTGATACCAGATGAATAGGAATTAAAATATGTCCTAGCATAAGATAGTGGATTCGATGGCATACCTTGTCTTGGAGCCCAAGTCTTCCTTTGTGCAACATAGTAGACTTGTTCTTCTTCAATCTGGATTGGTTTGAACTCGGGTGGAATCTGCTTGCTTTCAAAATTAGCTACCATCTTGCATCTGTATTCCCTCTTCTTTTGTCTACAGTGGGGGAAATACTTTGTCAACATTGTCTCTACCTCCTCTTGCTTCTTCTTGGCCTGGAGTTGTCTAGTTGAGTAGCTATATTATTTATAATGTCTTGCTTGAGGTCTACCAACAAATGAGTAATCTCCATTCTTGAAACTCCACTGGTAGTTGACTTACCCATGGAAGATTGGTAAGCTCTCCCTTTCTTTGAAGCTACCCTAGAGTAATTTTGGCATATTTTCTTGATATATTCCCAAGGAACTTGGGAGATATCTCCTCCTGCCATGAGGTCCAAGGCATCAATGCAGCTATCATTGATTCCTCTCAGGAAAATCAACTTTTGTGAGTCTTAATTGAGTGTATGGTGTGGAGATTTTTGTAGGAAAAATAGAAACCTTGCAATATAATCTTCCATACTCTCATCTTCTTTTTGCTGCACCCTGAAAATGTCACCTCTCATGTCGTTGCCCCTACAATATTCCTTGTATTTCTCAAGGAATTTTCTCTTCATGTCTTCCCAAGTTTCCATAGTATCTCTTCCTAGGCTCATGAACCATCTTAATGCAACCTCTTTCGAAGTGGTAGGAAATAGCTTAAGCCTATGGGCATCAGTGGTATAATCATAACTCCTGCAGAGTATGTCAAACTCAAACAAAAAGGTATCAGGATCTTCTGTGACAAGTCCATAAAACTTGGGGAGTGCTAAAGTAGGGATGTTCTTAATGTTTTCAACTTCATTCTAATGGGAAATGGGGGAAGGAAAATTTGGTTGGTTAGGTATGTTCCTATTTGCATCACCCATGCTTGCTTGATGTAGTTCCAAAGCAAAGAGGTTCTCAAGCTAGTTTTGGTCTTCAAAGGAGACTTAGAGCTAGTCAGATCAAGAAATGAATCAACAAAGGGGTGTGGATCTTCTTATTCTTCTCTTGGTAGGTTCTGATATTCAATAAGCTGGAATGGATTAGGATTGTTAGAAAGCAATCTCCCATAAGCATCCCTTCTCCTTCCTCTATGCATGCAGTTTCACCCACTATTAGCCATCTCACATAAAGAATTGGTAAAGAATAAGAGGGTCATTACTTCCTAAATGAAGGTATACTAAGAACAAATTCTAGAAACACTATAGCAAGAAAAACTACCAATGACTCCAAAGAACTCCCTAGTTTGACACCATCCCCGGCAATGGCACCAAAAATGTTGGACTCCTACAATGATTTAATAACTAAGCCCTTACAGCCATGATTCAGAGATTGGACATCTAACCTAAATAGCTATTTCAATCATCATGAAGGTGCATTTAACTTGTCAACCCAGGGACTTGAACTTGAAATGGGTCATCACAGTATGTGCACTAGTAACCCTAAGTAGCCATTTTCATTCTACAGCTAAAGAACTCACAATACTGAAAGTAAATTTCTTAGAAAGGAATACCATAAATGTCAATTATCAATCAAAAACTAAATCAAACTAAAATGCATAGCAGGAATGAAAAGTTGAGCAACAAACAAGGTACTACTCTGTCTGCTTTTGCTACAGGAACAGTCACATAATGGAATTATAATGGTTGTAGGAATAGTCGGTGTCAGATTTCTAACTAATTACTAAACAACAAGTAATACTAAACTAAGAGGACAGATTACTCACCAAGTGGGCCCCCTTGGATAAGTATCCTATAAAACTAATAAGAACTCAGATGCTCGAATTCAGAAATTTATTTTATTCACTGTAAATCATGAGTACAAAATAGTAATGTATCTGTATTACTGAAAACTTGAGAGTGCAAGTACAATATCAAATCATGCAACCCCTTAAGAAGGACCATCAGATCTTTATTTATACTATCAACTAGACAAGGTAGTCAGCTTCACGATTGGGAGGATGCCATTTAAGGAAAATAGAGAAAGTGGAGTGGCAACGGTTACACGTGCATGGAATTTGGTCAGACATGCAGGTCTAAACGCAAATTTAGCACAACAGTAATGCCCGCCTCTACTCAATCATTAAAAATCCACTACAAGGTGGTTACATTTGATTTGCATAAGGAATCTTCTGTCGTCGACCTCCTTTGACTTTCAGTGATTCCTTTGCTTAACATTATGGTGCATGCCCAACTGGCAGTGTCTTCCTCAACTTAGCATCCTCAAATTAAATTTGCATGGCAATGTCAGTACACACAATAACTGCATATCTATAACCACCTTAAGGAACATTCATTAACCACATGCAAAATCAATATAGATAATCCACATAATATGCCAATGTCATTAAAACTTGCAGAGATAGGATTAAGCCCAATGTCTATGGTTTGAGGGAAACATTATGAAAATATCAACATTTAGCATCAAAGTTCATGACAACTGCCATTAAATAAACTATAGATTCTACCCAAAATTGGACCAAATATTAGGCTCGTTAGCCCCTATGCCAAGTCATGTTTTCGAGTAATGCTACATCATGTGAAGGAAAGAGAAAAAGGAAGGAGTTGCCCCCAAAATGAAAACACCAAACACATAAGGGATCTATGGATTTGGGGTCAATATGTTCATTGCTGCAATGTTTATTAAAAAGCTCAGAACTATTGGCATTCCCCAAATACATAGAGCTGGAAGAATGACACAAAGAGAGTGAAAACAAAGAAAAATAAAAATCCTTTTGGGTCAACATGGAAGAGACACAGGATGTCTCAATGCCTTACATCATCCCCAAAAGGAAAACACAAGAAAAATGAAAACGAAAAGGCGAAAGAAAAAGGAAAATATTTTGGGTTAACATGAGAGAGACATTTTGGTCTCAATGGCTTGCGTCATCCCCAAAAGGAAAACACAAGAAAAAGACAAAAGAAAAGAAAAGGGGCCTTTTGGGTCAACACGAAAGAGACATTCCAATCTCAATGCCTTGCGTCATCCCCAAAAGGAAAACACAAGAAAAAGACAAAAGAAAAGAAAAGGGGCCTTTTGGGTTAACATAAAAGAGACATTCTGGTCTTAATGCCTTGTGTCATCCCCAAAAGGAAAACACAAGAAAAAGAAAAAAGAAAAGAAAAGGTGAAAGCAATGTACGACATATAGAAGAATGAAGGTACAAATAGAATAATGTCACAAGGAGAAAGTGAACATCAAATGGCACATCACAGGGGAACATGTTATGCACATACAAACACACAAAAGAAAAAGAAAATGCAAAAAACCAATAAGGAAAATGCAAGTCAACCATCGAGCAAGTCATCTGCCTCCCAATCTCAATTAGTATAAGCAAAAGGTGAATAATGTTGCAAAGGGACAATGACAAATGCTTTACTAGGACAAGGCTAGCAACTTCTTGCCCCCATTGAGTGCAAGACAAGAATGAGCCAAGGTAGGTGATGGGAAGGGGTCATGTAATAGTGAGAAGGGAATGTTCTACAACTATTACATGATAAGGGGTTTGGTAGTGGTTTATGGATTGATTGGATAGCAATTATCACCATCAAAATGATACTTGCTCAGTATTTCTTTCAATTAGCAACACTCATCACTTCTATGTCCATGAACATGATGATATGCACAATGTGGAACATTAGCATCTTTAGGGTAGATCACCAACCTATTCATAGGTGGTAATAGTATGAGTCCTTTGTTTATAAGAATTTAAAATTTCCTTTCACATTCAAGTGGTGGACAGAGAGGAAACTTGAGTTTTTGTAACTTATAAGGCCTCTTGTGTTTACTAGATTCTCCAACCTCTCGAGATGAGATGAGGGCAAGAGGTCCTAAGATGATTCTATTGATGTCCTTATTATTGTTATGAGATAGTGATTGTTCTTTAGGAAGAAGGACATTGAGATCAGGAGAGGAATTAAAGATTACCATGCCATCATCACAAATTCTCCAATATTCTAAAGGAGGCTTGTTTTCATGAGGAGGATCTTGATATCCTAACCCTATTGTTTTTTCATCTTTTAGATTTTGTTCTAAAAGTTGATGAATTTCATGTTTAGTTGTTGTGTCACATCCTTGTTTGCTCAAAATGGTAAAACCTTTGCCATAATTTTCTTCAAGGTTGATTGGGGTATTTGTAACTTGGTGATCATAGAATGGTTGAGGGGTTGCTTGTTTAGAGGAACTGGGTCCACTTGATGGAGGGAACTTAGGTCCTTCATTTATTTTAGGATGTAAGTAACCAAACATATTAGGGGGTGAGACTATAGGAAAGTCTTGTTGTTTCATGTATGGATAAAAGGATGCATTAGCTTCAAGGTTGTCAAGGAATTCATTTAGGAACTTATTCATGTTTTCATCAATGATTTCAATAGCACGAGGAGGGCATTCATGAGGATTTGAAGGAGCGTGAGGAAGTTCAAGGTCATTAGGATTAGTTCCAAAGGCACAGTTTGGCATGTCAACTAAAGATTTTAAGGACATCCAAAACTTATTAGAATAGAAAGCCATGATGCAAAGGAATGAAAGAAAACTAAATGAAATAAAATAACAAATATGGAAATTGTGACAAAGATGTAGTAATAGAAAACAGAAATGTAGAATATGCTCAAAAATGATAGAAATTACTATGTAAAATGTGCAGGAGGACTAAGTCGCCCAGTGTGGTGAATTAGTCCTAGTGATGATTTTTTTGAGATTTTTTAGAAATGTTAAATGAAATTTGATGTTTTTCAGATGTACAGATGCAGCTATAGTGTGAAAATGCAAAAAAAAAATTGTTTGCCAATAAAATATGATGCAAAAATGAAGCTATATGAGCTTTTCACTAATGCAATTTTTAGAACCCTAGGATGCAAATTAAAAAATGTAAAACTTAATGCAATGCTGATGCAAGTTAAACCTAGGATGCAAAAGCACTTGAAATCAGAAGTAAAATGTTCAAAATTTGGGTTCACCAAAATGTATACAAAGATTTTGGCACCCAATGGCTTTCTTACACTTCTAGGGCTTTTCACCTAAAAGGAGAAAGATGGGCCAAAATGGGCAATGTCTACACTCAAAATCAATGCAAGGATGGATGAAGTATGCCTAAATTCAATGTCTAAATTCACTAAACCGATAACAGAAATGGTGTATTAATGCAAAGCCTAAGAAATGCAAGATGCTTGAAAACACAGTGATGTATGCAAAATGACCTAGGAATGCACAAGTAAACAATGATAGAATTAAACAAGACTTGAGAGGTGCACCTGGAATAGAAATGTGATGTAGAGAGGCTCTAGAATCTTGTATATTTTGTTGTTGAAGTGAACTGGGACACTTACGCCAAGTTGGGTGACTTAGTGATGTTTCGAGGAGATTTTGTTGGAACAGGTTTCTGCCAAATGGTTACTCATAAATGTAAGAATCACTTTTCAAGCCTAGTAATAGGACTAATTCACCATATATGGTGACTTAGTCCACCTAGGAATCTCAAGAAATTTGGGATAGGAATCTATAGCTTTCGGTCTGCACTTCCCCTCCTGACAGGTGTTCGGTTCAGATTCTACAAAAAATGGGTTGAAAGAGGTCTCCAAGATTTAATTAGGGGTTTATTGACTTGAATGACTGATGGATTTTTGACCACTTTTTTACACCTTGCTCTTTGAAAAATCTGCATACAAGACCTGCAAACACACATGCAAAGAGGGGACAAAGGGTTAAGGGTTAGAGAATAGGGGTTTTCCTTGGTCAAACCCCAATTTGGTAATCAAACCCTAGATAATGAAATGAAATAAAGAGAGAATGATGAATGAATAACATGTAATATCACAAACTCATCAAACCCTTGATATTGAAATCTAAAGATATACAACAAGATGCTCCAATGGATGCTTGAAAGTGCTTAGAATGCTTGAGAATTGCTTGATAATTGCTTAAATGATTAAGTGAATGAACGGGGGTGAAAATGAGAGAAAAACCATTTATTTATACTTGATTTTCCAATATTTCCCAAAAATAACACATCATAGGCTGACCTTAAGGTCAAGAGAATAAAATACCGCTAGAAAATTAAAATTATTTTGATTTTTGTGCCTAGTGGGACTAAGTCGCCCTAGGTGGCAGCTTGGTCCCACCAAGGCAATTTTACTGGGTGTCGAGGATTAAAGTGTATTTAATAAGGTTTAATGGGAATATTCTCAAAAATACACTTAAGTAGGGTCAGAAAGTGTATTAAGGGGTCATTTAGACATAAGAAAGGGTTGAATTAGTGATGACAAGCCTAGAAAAGCATAAGAGTTTGTTACAACTCTTTACAACACTTTGAAATAAAACTTGGTAAGTAATAAAAAGGGGTTATTTAAATGAATTTTAATGAAAGAGTCCTAGAAAAGTGTGAAAGTGGGAACTACAACACTTTTACAAGACATCCTAGAATTCTTAATGATTCTCAAGGGTCCAAGACCTAATGTGAATGTGTTGAAAAAATTACAACATTAAATCTAAGAAAAATCAAGCCAAAGCCATTAGGAGGGCCTGAACATGAGAAAAAGTAGAAGGGTTACTTTTTTTGTGTCCACACCACCCTATCGCATGCCTTTGTGATCTTCCTCGCAAGATGGCAGGTTACCCCACTATACCGCACCCTTCATTTTTCCTTCTCACAGTATGGCGGTTTATGATGTATTTAAATTCTCTCACACCGCCCAATTGCGTCCTCATCATGATACTTCTATGGTATGGCAGTAAATATCTTCATGTTGTCTGTTACACACTACCAGCCTGCCAAGGGTTCAGATTACTACTGAGGGATCGTGGTAACAGACTATTAAGGGATTTGGAATGTTTTTAGCTAGACATGATTTTTCTTAAGTATATATGATGAATTTTTGGCTTTGTATAGGTCTTTCAGTGTTAGTCAGACCTAAAAAATTTATATGTTTGTTTGTAGTGGGAGGCTCAATAAAAAATAAAAAAGGATTATAAGGGTCAAGGCTCGAGTCATGGAGCTCAAGGTTAATTATGATGATGGACTAGGAAAAATTTTAAGGTTCTAACACACCTCATGATGGACTAGACTATGTTTTTCCTTCATCTTGCTTGTGTTATGTTTTTATGAGTTCTTCTCTTGTGAATATATCCCTAAGGAAAAATTTTCTAATACCTATAATTGTAAACATCTTCTTGGTTTTTTACTACAAATTCTTTTTAATCTGTAAACTGAATTCTATTTTAACTTTTCATTTTCAGTTATCAATAGATTGGAAATTCAACAGTTATCAACTTATGAACTCGATAAAGTTTTACTAATTCAAGTTGTTGATTTATACATTATTGTCTATTTGGACTTCAGGAAATGAAGACAAGGATTGTAAGGCACAAATTAGATGGTAGTGATCATAATGTTGAAATTCAAGTGATAGAATATGAGCACAGGTATAGTGAAAAAGTGGCCAAGAATAATGAATATTTTTTGAGTCTTGATTTGACAAGGCAAGTTGTAAATCCACTAAGTAGTATATTATTTTTTTAATATTGTTTAATGAAATTTTATAGGCAAGAGCTTTATGTATATAAGACATAATATGATTTTTTTTTGTTTTATAGGCAACAAAAAGAGTGCAAAGAAAATGTGGAGAAAAAACAAAAGGAAAGAAAAGATATAGTGTCGCCATCTCGTAGAAGCCAACACTTTTGTGATTCAACAAATGTACTTGGTGAAAACAATAGTTGTGATGATGTGTAGCCTGGTATAGCACATGGTGATGTGCAACCCAATATAGCACATGGTGATGTGCAACCTGATATAGCACATGGTGATGTACAATGTTGTGATGATTTCTTAGAACTAAGTCTAAGAGAGGTTATTAAAAAACATCATGGAAAAGGAACAAGTCTATGGACGCTTTTTTCAATATTATTCAAGGATACGTTTAATGATGTGAAATTTGTGGAGACCGGTATTAATCTACCTACTCATGCCACACCTAATGTGGCCAAGGAGCATGAAGTTCCAGTTAATGAAATTCATGAAGAGATATTGCTTGCATCTGCTATGCCTTAGAGTGCACTTGTTGCATCTAGAAATTTTGATGGAACTAGTGGATCAGTCAAAAATATTAGTAGTGGTAATTTAATAGAAGATGTGGATACTTTTTTCAAAAGACAAATATTGATTCAAGACATATATAGATCTACGGGGAGGAATGCAAAAGAAAGAAAATTAGAAGGCAAGAAGCCATTCTTGCTTGAGGTATCAAGAGATAATGATCCCATTGATCCAAATGTTGCAAAGTGGGCCACCGAGTTGGGTGTAAGATGTAGGGCCCATTTGGATATTTGCAAATCAAGTTTTACAAAGCAAGATCCATGATTTGTGAAAAATGTTATACAAAAAATGGAAAATGCTTTTGAGACTACTGGTGGACAAATCTCTAGAAAATATTACAAGCAAAGGATGAGAATTTTGATGAACAATTATAGATACAGTTGCAGAAAACAATCATGGGGGGGAAAGAGAGGTTTGACTCCAGTCTATCTCCCAAAGAGTGGGAGGAATTGAGAGAAAGTATGCATTTCAAAAAAAAAATTGCAAAGAGTAATAGGGGCAAGAGAGCAAGAGATAATGTGAGGGTTGGATATACATTTGGTTGAGGCGAGTTGCATGCCAAAATGGAAAAATTTGCAGTAAGTGTATTGAGTTTTGGTTCAATTTATATTGTTATTTATTTCAATTTTTTATTGAACTGACTATATGTTGAAATTGAGATTGTATTTTAGGTGGAAAGCAGTAATAGAGAAGCAGGTGCAAAAGATATTGTCAATTATATAGCAGCACTAGATGCTAGTAAATCTAAGAGTAAGATGAAGTGGAAATCTAGTTCGTTAACAAAGATTTCACAATCATATGTTCAATGCCCAGTAGGAGTCTCTATAGATCATTTCAACTCAAATGATCTAGGGTACCAAAAGGTAATGAGTTGCATATTTAGTCTCAATCAACAAGTTACACTATTGGTTCAATCTGTTAACCCTATAGTTTTTGCATGGAATGAGCATAAATCCATGGATTCAGATGAGGTAAGAGGCTCTATTTGTTAGAGTAATAGGTTAATTACTTAATCAATTTAATCATATTGATTAATTAACTAAGTCACCTTTTACTTTATTTTCACTTAAGCTAAACTTAGGCCCTTTAATAATTACTTTATTAAATCCTAGGGTTCACTTTAGGGTTTTGATCTCCTTTCTTAAGGCTTGATCTCTTTGTAATTATTCACTTCTTTTTTATGCAATTTTACTCTCGTGTTTTGCAAAGCAATATCTGTGTGTTGTTCGAATCTCTTCTACGTGACAGGTTATTTTGCTTGTAGGTAATCATTGGGTTCTATGAGGTTGGCTTTTACAACTTCAACATGGTATCAGAGCTTCAGATTTGCAGATTCCTATTTGTCTTTTAAGTGATTCAAGTCTTGAAAGAGTATTTTGGTGCATCTTGAGTCACTTTTGATCACACCATTACATTCAAAGTGTTGGAAATAATCAAGATTGGCCTTTGTTTCATCACTTTTGGACTCACAGGCTTAGATTTGCAAGGGTTTTTGCAAGTGCCTTTTTTCTCAGATCCAGAGGGTACCTATAATTTTGAAGCTTTTTTAGCCTGAACAAACCTCACCGTTGCATCTGGAGCAACCAAAAACCCTAAAAATGCCTATCAAATCATTGAAATCAATGTCGAGAACTTTTGAGGAAAATATTTTTTGTAGAGAGGCCCATATGGCCCCTATACGAATTCTTGCACGTCGTTCAAGAAAAATAAAAATCACAAATATTAAAGGTTGGATTTCGTTTTTATAAATTTCATTTTTGAAATTTTTAAAAATCAAAAAAATCTATTTAAATATTGTTGGTTTTATTTTTGGTGAGGCTGATTTTTTTGGGCAACTACTTTTTTTTTGTCAAAGTACTTTAAATGGTACTTGCAAGGTACCCTACCTACACAGGTCCCTACGGGCCCACATGGGACCCTGGTGGGGCCTTTCAATACCTGCCAGTGGTAGCCTTTCACCAACAAGCGTCCAGCTTCATCCCGACAACAACCGTTCTTCCCAATACTGGCAGTCACATAAATTTCACGACCACCAAAAAAAATTTAGTGGCATTTATTCAATTTTCCCAGCAGCATCAACCTTCTATGGGTGGCAAAAAAATTGAGAATATTCTAGCAATCAATGGGAATATTTTGTTCGTTGTTTTTTCCAAGGCGGCCATTTTTTTCAATCGCAAGAGAATATTTTGGGAATATTATGTTGACGTCATCATGATGTCATGTTGACGTCAATGGTACAGTCATTGATAGGGCCCTTTTGACCCCTTCTTTGGCCTTCAGGGGTGTTTTTTTCTTTTCACCATAACTTTTTCCTACAATATCATTTTTCAACAAATGAGGTATCTTCGGAAAGCCGATTCTACCAACTTTCTAGTGGTATTGATCTCATTGCTTCATTTTTTTTGGTACATTATAAATTTTGTTGAAGTCAAAGGAGCTATTTTTAGTCCTGAGCTCATAAATTTTGACTAGTTTCTTCATTTTTCACGATTCCAATGGTGTTGGAACCATATTTCAATGCTCTTTAGTTCCATCCATGTAATTTTCCATATTGTTCTCCAGGTATATTTTATTCAAATTTTTGTGTTTACACACTCTGGTGAACTACTTGGACGTTTTAGCTCCTGGAAACTTTTTGTTTGCATGGGATGACTCGTTTTTTATTTTTCTATATGTATTTCTAGTTTTCTATCCTATTTGGGTATTGTAAACATCTTTTTCATGCACATTCTCTTTTGTAGATGCACTAAGATAAAGTGTCAATCTAGTGTATATCTTTTGGGGGTTTCGCACATCTTGTTGTGCCTTTTGTATTCTCACTATGATATAAAGTGCCATGGGGGTTTGATGTTTTTTCCTTTTTTTCCATCACACCTTTGTCAAGTGAGTGTCCCTTCCATGACAACAGTGAATCTCAATGATTTTTGCCTCATGTGTGTGTGCATTAGTTTGCATACCCTTTTAGAGACAATCAAGAAGATATGAAAGCTCAAGATATAATTACAATGAGCGTTAAGTGCTTATAAGAGCAAAACCCTAAATTAGAAAGGGATCAGACCATGACAAGTTTCAACATCACATGAGATGAGACATAATGATCTAATATTAACTCAACTAATAAAAGCATAAAAACACTCCTAAGTTTAACTTAATTGCATGAGAATAAATTATACTAATAATCAATTAAAGATTAATTAATTATTAACTAATGCATGATAACTCTAACACCCCCCCTTAAGATGAACTTAGGGAGTAGCTAAAAACCCTAAAAAGAATGCATGATGGGTCCCAACAAACAAGGCCATATAAGGTACCCATGTACAAATAGAATATCTCTATAATACGAAGAAATAGAGAAAACCTCATGGGAAAAACTCCACTCCAAAAAGAGATGAAAGCCAAGGGAAGGACTGAAGAAGCCTCCAAACAAGAGTGAAGGATGAAGAATCCTCCAACACAAAGTTGTCCCAAAATATAGGAACAAAGGATGAAAAAAAAAAGAACACCACTAAAGCATGAAGAAGCTACAAACACTGTCGAAGAATGACTATCATAATGCTGAAAATAGGAATGCAAGAATGTCCATATGGTAAGTGATCCATCTCACTGAAATGCAAGTAACAAGCCACTGGTGTACATTGCATCTGAAAGTACATAGGAACAAATACTATATACATAGCTCACTCTAACGTGAAACCAAAGAAGCATTACACCAACAATAGAAACCCCCCCATAATGTTGAAAAGGGAGAGGGATGACAAGTACATTGAAATTGAATGCCAAAAGAAGTGCATGAAGAAAAATTAGGAACATCTAAATGTGAAAACATGAAAGTACCCACATATAAAGGGTGTGAAAACAAAATTCACATAGTTGACAAAGGTATGATGGCAAACAAAGGCAAAACATCAAACCCCCCATGAAACTTTATAACATAGTATGATTACAATAAGGCACAAAGTGATGTACAAGATCCCATAAAAGATACACCTCTCGTGATAGGTTATTTTTCTTGCAGGTGATCACTGGGTTCTGTGAGGTTGGATTTTACAACTTCAACACTATTGATCTCATTTCTTCTTGTTTGGCAGTTCTATATACAAATGCCTCTTAATATGTAGATTATTGAAATCTAAGCATAGGAGAATCCAACCCAGTTTCTTTACTGTTGGAGTGATCTAGAAAATATTCTTTTGGACAAATTTATAGCTTGCATTCCTTACTTGACTATTGAATGCTTTGTATATTTTTTTGCACGATGGTTAAACCACATGTAGAGAAATTTTATCAAAGAAATAGGAAAACAAAAATGCCTTCAAGGTGGCAACAGAGTTTCCAATATTGATTGTGATGAAATGGACAAGAATGTGTAGCACAGTCGTCTTAGTTGTCCTAAAGTTGACATAATTAATATAATAGTTGTCAATTATATGTCCCAATGTTTTGTCATTCTTCATGCTTAAAATGTTCTTTTGGAAAAAAAATTATAGCTCTTGTATTCTTTAAGTTGTAAGTTAATTTATCCCAATGTTTGTCATTCTTCTTTTGGCCAAAAATTTATAGCTTTTGCATTCTTTAAGTTGTAAGTTAATATGTTCAATGTTTTATCATTCTTCATGCTTAAAATGTTCTTTTGGACAAAAATTTATAGCTTTTGCATTATTCACTTGACTTATATTAATTTTGTATGATGATTAAACCACATGATGCAGAGCAATTATATGAAAAAAGGACAAAAAGAAAAAGGCCATGTCAATAGAACTCTCTGCAAAGTTATACAACTTCATGCCTGCAATGACGTTGATAGTAGTTATAATGATGATGAACTCGACAAGCATGCACATGATATTCATAGTGGTAGTTGTGATGAACTTGAGGTGAGTGCTATGAAACCACATGCAAGTACTATTCAAGTAAGTAATGGTTGTTTTATTATGTAAATAAGGGTAATAATTACCTATTTGATAGAAGTTGGTGAGAATAGTAATGAAGTGTAATTAGCTAGTATACATAGATTATGGAAATAAGGGAGAACATATAGCTTATATATGGAAGCTTAGAGCTTAGTTGTAATAGAGTGTTTTATAAAAGCACATACAAAAACTGATTCGTTCCAAGACATAATCTTACATTACATATAGTTATCAAAAACAATATTTAATGTGTGTTTTATATCTCAATATAATGTGCATTTTTTTGTTTTTGCAAACATTTATTGATAAACTTCAAGAAGGGGATAAAGTTGAGGTGTTGGATATGTATGATGGTGCTACTATAGGCATTGGGTGGATTCACTCACTATCTATTGTAAATGGAGTCAAATTGAAGGGAATAGGAGATGCATTTACGTAAGTATTTTACAGGTCACAAGTAGCATACCCCTTCCTCATCCAAAAAAAAAAAGATGGAGTTGTCTGTCTAAAATAGAAAGAAGGGACCTTCACATGGTGGCCACTTTAAAATATTTGAAAAAAATCATAGTGTTAGCCATAAGTGCAGAAGAGAAATAGAAGGGTTAGCAGCAGCAGAGTGTGGAGATTGAATTTGAAGATAGAGAATGTACTAAGCCTGAATAAGTTGAACCCAAACAAAAACCAGAAAATTTGATTTGTGTGGACATTCTATGAGTAGAATAGAGAATGTTCTATCTTACTGCACCTGTAATGTAAAACCCCTTGATTATGTTTTTCTCTTTTTTTGGGTTCCACTCATTCAAACTGGTGCATTATAGAAGAGGGGATATGTTGTTGTGTAAGTAGTAGACGCAGAGAACAGGGGTGCAGAAAAAGAAGTAAATACAGAGCAAATAAAGATGTGTAGAGAAGAGGAAAATTTGCAGAGAGTGCAACATACATGTATGTGCAATTGCAAATAAGTTGCAACATAGAATTGTCATCAAATTTGTAATATCTTGCATAAGCAAAAAAAGGCAATGTAACTTAGTTTTCTCATTCACAACACTAAGAAACACACTTTGTAACAACACATTTTTCAACTTAGCAAAGACACATTTTTGTCTTGAATCTACTGTAAGAACATGTTTTCTCAATAAAATTTCAGTATTTTTCCTTCTTAATAATTGTTTCATTATGTACAAATGAATGATTGATTTTTTTGTGTTTTTTATATGTTTAAACCTCAATGAAAGCATTGTCTCATTTCCAACACTTATAGGCAGAAATCAATGAACAAAACCAATTAAATAAACTACCAATTGACTAAATATACTACCAACTAACAAAAATCAATGAACAAATATGACTAAATATAATGATTATGCAATTAATAAACAATGTATCAATATGCCTACCAGTTGACAGAAATCAGTGAACAAAAATAATTAAATAAACTACCAAATTAATAAAAATGACGATTAAAATTAATAACTAAATACACTACCAATGGATGGAAATCAGTGAATAAAAATGGCTAAATAAGTGACCAGTTAATAGCAATCAATGACTAAATAAGTGACCAGTTAACATCAATCAATGACTAAATAAGTGACGAGTTAACATCAATCAATGACTAAATTAACAACAAAATATACCAATGAATAAAAAATGATTGAATAAGTGACTAGTTTAAAACAATCAATGACTAAATTAACAACTAAACACAATTCCAAATCAATCAAATTAATGACTACATCAACAACCAAATCAATCAATCAGATGACTAAATCAATGACCAAGTCGATCAATCAGACGACTAAATCAACAACCAAATCGATCAATCGGGCGACTAAATTAACAACCAAATCGATCAACCAAATGACTAAAAATGGTTTACTCATCAATTTGGTCGCATTATAAATGACTAGCAATAAACTACTACTGGTCACATGACCATGTTCAGTCATTTATAAGCAGTTTTTAGTAGTTTTTTCAGTTGTTTATTGATGTTTTTCTACTAGTGTTGGGAACATGCAAACTTGTACCATGAAAAAATAATCCACACGAACTATACAAAGTTCACTCGTAACACAAACTTTACATGGGGTGACATTGAAAAATCTATTAACAATCTTGAGTCTCTTGAAGATGACAATGACACAAAGGCGTTCACACCAACAAAACTTAGAAAAAATGAACAATATGACATACAAACAAACCTTCAAAACATAGGTCACAATAAACCAAATACCATGCATTGTAATGCATTTGAAATCACAAAACATCTGCAGATTATAGACAATAATGAATACTACAAATTAAGGAAAATGTTAAATAAAGAACAACAAGCCATTGTTAAAGATATTCTTATAAAAAAGATGAAAAACATAAAAAAGCCACTACACTTGTTTTTGACTAGTGGAGCTAGAACAGGAAATACTTTTACAACAAAAGCCTTATGCTAGGCTCTCATTCACATCTATAGCAACTATATTGACAACAATCCAGAAAAACCTAAGGGCTTACTAACTTCATATACAAGTAAAGTAGCATACAACATAGGGGGAATCACATTACATTCAGCATTTCACATAACCTGTAACACATTAGAATTTCTACCATTGAATATTGAAGTGCTAACACTATGTCAAAGCACTATGATCAATTACACATACTCCTTATAGACAAAATATCATTAGTAGGCTCAACATTCCTGTGGTATATTGATAGACGACTACAAAACATAATGCAAATACCTACAGCATAATTTGGAAACCTTGATATAATATTTTGTGGTGACCTTTACCAAGCACAACATGTCCTTGACTCTGAGGTATTTGAGAGTAAACCTACTGCAACTGAATTGATGCCTTAAATTTTTGGAAAGACAAAATAAAATGCTACTCATTGGTCACCACAATGAGATAAAAAGATGAAAAATCTATTTCAATCCTTAATAGACTTAGGCATCCAAAAAAATGATGACATACATTATCTCAACCAACTTTTCTTTCGTTTGGAACCATTGGATCCAATACTTCCATACCTCTTCTATAGGAAAACCGATGTTGATGCACACAACAATAAAATGCTATCAATCATTCCCAATCAAATGGTAGTGCTAAATGCAATAGATGAACATGACAAAAAATTGAATCCAATATGACTCTACAATCATACAACTACCCTTCCACCTCAAATATTCTTAAAACCAAACATTCTTGTCAAAATCTATGCATGCAACTACAACACACAAGATAGCCTAGTAAACAATTCAAACAAAATATTTAAAGCATATACAAAAAAAAATGATATCGATATTGTGTGGATCAAATTTAATGATCCATCAATTGGACAACAACAATGCACAAAACTAGCACAATGCTACACTAATTTCATTAACAAAGATTGGGTACCTAGACTATGCATTAGTAGGGAAATTCAAAAAATTACAGCAAACAAGAAAATTACAATTAGAAAACAAATCCCAATACAAGTAACATGTGCACGAACCATACACCGATCACAAGGACTAACAATGCAAGCTTTGGATTTTGACCCAACAAGCAGAAGACAACACAGATTAACTTATATAGCCCTGTCATGAACAAAATCAGTAGAATCATCATTTTTGTTAAAACCTTTAACTGCAAAAAACTTCAAAGTTAAGGACAAAATACATCTAGAAATGTCTCGCCTTCAATCAAGTGCAAAATGGAAATTTGACAACCAAACTACATGTCCACACAATAAATCACAAATGCTTCTATGCACATTAAACACTTGTAGCTTGAAATCCCATGCAGATGACATTGTCAATGACTATAACATAATGCATTATGATATCTTATGTCTACAAGAGGTGCATATGCATCCCTCTGAACCAAACATTTTATTCTGACATTTTAATAGCTTTATTGTACATACCATACATTGCATAACAAATTTTACCAAAAAACATCTCTTTGTATCAAAAACAAAACACAAATCAACAAATATCGAAGCCATCACATTGAAGTACTACTACCTACCAATGAGCTCAATGTTTCCAATATTTATAAAAAACCTAAAACTTCCATACAAGAAATAATAGCAATTTTACAAACAATAATTGCATACACAAATACAAAAAACATGTTGTACATTCTAGGCAATTTTAATGTAGACATGTCTTTAAAAAACAAAAGAAAAAGAATACTTTACAATTATATGCAAAAGAACAATATACATTTTTTATTAAACTAATCACATGGCATGAACAAGCCACTAATTGACCACATTTGGTCTAACGCAACTACAAGTATATGCTCCACTTACAAATCAGAGGCATATTGGACTAACCACCATCCTACTTTTCTAAAATTGCATCTCACCCAATAAATCAATTTAACTTTATACCACATATAAGCCTATATCACTAATACATTCTCCAATACATTTTCCAATACCATATCAATTCTTTGTAGGACATTGATGGATGCAACAAAAAGACAAGCAAAGCAAATGCAAACTACACAAGAAGAATCAATAAAACGATAAAGTACTTACACTATTTTCCTTCCACGCCCATTTGCTCAAATTCCCAATATTAAAATAGCACTGTTCTAATTCTTTGCAGAATAAAAGTCAAAAAACCTAACAACATTTCAATCAAGGAGCAAGAGACAGTTTCACATGCTCGTTGTCTACAAAACAACACTCAACAAAGCCAACAAAACATGAGAAATACTAAATGTAGATTTAACAGATGAGAAAGTAGAATGATGATCACATTAAATGTTAGTGGAAACCTTGTACAACAATATGAACACAAAATAATTCCAGGGTCAGCAATTTCAATATTAGGTTTTGAAATTGCACCTAGAACAGATTATGACAGAGGCTATTGTGATTGCATTTTGATTTGACAAACACAAGTATAGTTGAAAACATACCCCACCTCTGTGAAGAGTACAACTTCATTTCAAGTACAAATATCGACCAACTACTAACAACCACAAATGAGTACCCAGGTGGAACAATAGGTGCATTGGTGGTTGGTGCCAAGAAAATAGGTAACCAATATGCAATTGATATCAAAGATAGTTGTGCTGACACAAACATATCTCAGGGACAAATGTCTCCAAAATACTAATCCAATTTAAACCTATTCTCATACTATGATTCTCTCTATGACAATTTTTTTAAAGAAAACTAACTTTCTCATTGATTAACAGCTACAATTGTGACCATCTTATGAACAACAATACTTGGCAATAGAAGAATAGTTGCATAGAAATAAAAGTCTAGCAATGTTTTTCAAAAATATTGTAAAAAAAACACATCAAAAGAACACATTCCACACATGCCGCTCAACATTTATCTACAAATTAAACGACAAAAGAACAATGGAAAAGTTGGATAGCTTACTACACTCAACATTCAAGGTAACTACTTTCAAATTTTTGAAATCTTACATTCAAACTTGTATTTTGTGCCTCTTCTAACAATAAAAAATTTTATAGGTTTCTGGCACTTTAAGAGCAGCAAATGCATTTTCCAATCCATTTCATGCATATTGTCAAAAATGCAATTACAAATTCAACACTTATGGCATGCTTGAGGAGAAAATTTCTCACTACAATCAATGCAACCAAGAAGTCAATTACACATATTCTTTGCATCTAAAAACTATTATCACAACATATGACAAACAAACAATCCATTGTTCAATTGAAAAGCACACCATGCAACATCTATTGCCCACTCTCCAAAACATGAATTATGAAGACTATATCAAAGACAAATTAGCGGTGATATTCACACTGCGAAACTTCAGCATCAAAGGCCATTTTAGCCTTGAGCAAAACAATGTCATTACTAAATCCATTTGCCTCAATGAATGAACAACAAATGCCACCACAAAGTAAAAACAGTTACTCATACAAAAACTTATTTTCTCTAATATTTTAACACTTTATCTAAATTTCTTAAAAATATTTCTTTGATACTAAGCATACTACTGATATTGTAGGGAGCGAAGAATACAAGCAAGGAGAAAACTGCACACTAATCACTCACTACATTACTAGACTTGATATTTTTCAGATTTCAATTTTGTGACATTCTGATGTTAGTGTGATCCTAAGAATTTTATCCTCTTCTAATGTGCAAAATACCTTAAAATTGCAAGTGATAAAATACTAAGGACACCTCAAGATTAGCCAAAAGAGTGATAAAACAAGAAGGAAAGTAGATAAAACAAGACACAAACGATTTCACCTTGTTGTTGATGTCTCCTTGATTGGCCCTTGCTTGGGATGATTTTGTGTGCTCCTTAGATAGTTTCTTGAGTGACTAAATGCAAGATTGTATGTGCAAAGTGATTAGAATGGATAGCTAGATGGTGGTAAATATTTGAGAATGTAAATTGGCAGCATGTAGTTATGAAAATCCAAAGTGTTGAAAATGCCCTTGAAGAGGGGGTATTTATAGAAGAATTTGAATTCTCTAGAGAATTCAACGGTTGAGATGCATCCAACAAGGCCAAGATGAAGGGCTATGGTGGGTTGAGAACCCACAAGCCCTCACATTTTAACATGTGGATGGTGAAGTGGCCAAGAGAAGATGAGGTGTAAGTGAGGTGTCAAAAAGGTACATGAGGTGGAGGAAGGACAAGCACCTTGGGGAGTGAGGAGATTTCCTCAAAAAGGGATTCCTTGTCCCCAAGTGGGAGTGAAAGTGATTTGAGGAATTTTAGAATTCCTCAAAAATCTACATGGGAAAATGAAAGGTGGTTGGGAGGATAAATGTGAATTAAAAATTCACATTCATAAGATGATCTAGAGGATAAAAGGTGGGTTCTAAAAAGGTGGGACTTGGTCACATGTGGAGATTGTGACAAGTCCAAGGTTCTAGAAGCCTTGGAAGGATGGAATGTGAATTAAAAATTCACATATAAAGGAGGGGAATCTAGAATAAATAAATGTGAATTAAAAATTCACATGGGAAAGGGGGCCAATGCCAAAAGAAGGTAAATACAAAGGTTAGCTAAAAAATGGTGCTAAATCTAGCTAATGACCTTGGTTAAGGTTGTGCAAATATTGGATTAGGATAATTAATGGAAGATTAGAGGCAAGTGGAAAATGTAGGAGGATGTGACATTAATCTTTGATTAAGAGGATGGACATCATAATCATGAATTAATTAAATTAATTCAGATTAGGGCTAGGTTATGGAGGATGTGACAAGGAGAGAGAAAGTGAGGAATTTTAAATTGATTTTTAAATCAAAAGGGCAAAAATGACTAAATTAAATAAATTAGTGTATTTATTTAATTTAGAGAGGGAGAAGGTGAAAGATAAAGCATTTAATTATTAAATCAAATACTTCACCGATATGAGATAAAAGGTATAATATTAATTTTATAAATTAATATTAATACAATAGATGGAAAGGCAGTAAATTTAATCATATAGAAGTGATTAAATTTAGATGTCTACATTTTGCCCCTCTTCAAAATATTGTTAGGATAACAGTGTTTCGAAGAAAACTAAAATGAAAATGAGGCAAGAGGTGACAGATGGTGATTCCCCTAGCATGGAAAAGGTTAATGATGCCCCAATGACCAAGCTGAAGAAATGGAGGAATGGTAAGAGGGTATGCCCCCTCGAGAGGGCGGTCGGGGGAAGAAAAAGGGGGTCCCCGGATGACATCTCGATAGGAAAAAAAAAAGAATGGACACCATTGGATAGAGCTCGGAAAACTAAGCAATTTTGGTTTTTGAACGGAGGTGATCCGACGCACGGTTTGCAAATGGCAGTCTCGGGAAGTTTGGGATTAGTTGGAGGAATAAGAAATGTAATCCTAAGAATTTTATCCTCTTCTAACGTGCAAAATACCTTAAAATTGCAAGTGATAAAAGACTGAGGGCACCTCAAGATTAGCCAAAAGAGTGATAAAATAAGAAGGAAAATGGATAAGACAAGATACAAATGATTTCACCTTCCTTGTTGTTGATGTCTCCTTGATTGGCCATTGCTTGGGATGATTTTGTGTGCTCCTTAGATAATTTCTTGAGCGACTAAATGTAAGATTGAATGTGCAAAATCATTAGAGTAGATAGCTAGATGATGGTAAATGATTGAGAATGCAAATTGGCAGCATGTAGTTATCAAATGGCTAAGTGTTTGAGAATGCAAATTGGCAGCATGTAGTTATGAAAATCAAAAGTGTTGAAAATGCCCTTGAGGAGGGGGTATTTATAGGAGAACTTGAATTCTCTAGAGAATTCAATCATTGGGATTTATCCAACAAGGCCAAGATGAAGGGCTAAGGTGAGTTGAGGACTCACAAGCCCTCACATCTTGACATGTGGATGGTGAAGTGGCCAAGAGAAGATGAGGTGGAGGAAGGACAAGCACCTTGGGGAGTGAGAAGATTTCCACAAAAAGGGATTTCTTGTCTCCAAGTGGGAGTGAAAGGGACATTTGAGAAAATTTTGGAATTCCTCAAAAATCTACATGGGAAAAGGAAAGGTGGTTGAAAACATAAATGTGAATTAAAAATTCACATTCTTAGGAGAATCTAAAGGATAAAAGGTGGGCTCCAAAAAGGTGGGACTTGGTCACATGTGGAGATTGTGACAAGTCCATGTTCTAGAAGCCTTTGAAGGATAGAATGAATTAAAATCACATATAAAAGAGGAATCGAGATA